>WSFP011336634.1:0-38001 GCA_009831015.1 Picea engelmannii | reverse complement strand
TTTACAAGATTCAAGTGGCTTTCACACCACAAATTTATCAGTTATGTCGATCACTCTTACACATACAAATATTAACTAGAATATTTACATGTAATGTAATTGGTCAAGTTCAACCTAAAATAATTAATATATCAAGGTCGACTTGAAATAATAATAATAATAATAATAAAAAGACTTCCTCTAGGTGAGATTTAATTTCTGAATTTCAAGTTCCTTTAGTATTTTATGTTCTTTATCCATAGTGTTATTCCCTTGAGGTCTTCTACTTTGTTTTATCTAGCTACATCCTCTTTAGTTCTCAGTGTAATATAACTTTTTACACAGAGGTATAGAACCTTCCCAAGTAGTTGGTTTTGTAATTTCTTACATATTTAAAATCTATACATTATGCGTTGTTAATTCTTTTTTAATTTAGTTTCAACAAAGAAAGTAACAACAAAGGAATTAAGCAAAAATATGAAGAATAAAAATAAAGTAAGCAAAAATATGAAAATCTATACATTATACATTGTTAGTTCTTTTTAATTTAGTTTCAACAAAGAAAGTAACAACAAAGAAATTAAGCAAAAATATGAAGAATAAAGGAGAGCAAGGACCTTGGAGGTCTTTTACTTTGTTTTATCTAGATATATCCTCTTTAGTTCTTAGTATCATAGAAATTTTCACACAAAGGTGTAGAGAACCTTCCCAAGCCAGTTGGTTTTGTAATTTCCCACATATTTAAAATCTATACATTATAGATTATTAGTTCCTTTTTAATTTATTTTCAAAAAAAAAAAAGTAACATTAAAGAAAGTAAGCAAAAATATGAAGAATAAAAATAAAGTAAGCAAAAATATGAAGAATAAAGGAGAGCAAGGACTTCGAGAAAGTCTTAAAGTCCTTCCAAAGTGGTTTTGAGTTGAGAAAGAGGAGGATCAACCAATATTAACAATCTTCAATAAAAGTTTACACACATATCAACCACAAGAAAGTCTTGAAGTCCCTCCAAAGTGATATCAACCACAAGAAAGTCTTGAAGTCCCTCCAAAGTGATTTTGAGTTGAGAAGGAGGAGGATCAACCGATATTAACAATCTTCAATAATTTTTTCACACATGTCAACCACAACATACCTTACTCATGCTTATGGAAAGAAAACCTTCTTCAATTATAAAACATAACTAAAATAATTTATAAAAAGGAAGCCAAATGTAGAAAAGGTTTATGAATTTAAACCAATTGATAATAACAACATCAATTACTAATATTAAAAATCACAACATATTATGTGAGCATAATTGGAGGGGGTGGGGATGGGAGAAAAAATATTCTCCATTATTCAAAAAATATAAAACACATAACTGCATGTTTACAAATAACTTCCAAATCTAAGTAGAGGATTCTTCCTCAAGACTTCCTTTGGAATCTAATACTCAACTTGCAACAACTTCCCTAATATATGTAGTGTATCTAGGGAGATAATGGGGGGTGGGGGTGGGGCGGTGAAGGGACCATAGTGATAATAGTGGAATTCATTCAATATAAGGTGAACTAGGTCCACTATATTACTAAATAAGGCCCACTATGGTAGTTAGATATATTGTAGTAGTGTGAACATAATAAATGTGAGAAGTATTTCTAGAAGGTTCTTTCTTTAGAATGTTCTTAGGTAGTATTATATATAGAAGGGATGAGCAATGTAATGAGCATAGCGAAGATCACTTTTATTGTAATAATCATACATTGCTTGAGGAGTGCATTCCTTCCATGAGGAATAATATATGGTGTTACCCTATCTCAAGCCTAGCTTTGACTACATTATTGCATTGAATATTTAGTGAATGGTTTGGTTTATTCTTGTCGAAATTAAGGGTTTCTCTTATGATATATTTTCATATCTACTCAGGTACTTAACATTTGGTATCATAACACTTTCTTTGGCCAAATAAAGGAAGAAAAATTTGGTTCTTTTTTGTAGTTTTTTTTTTCAAGGGAAAAAAAGGGAGTGGCACACTTCAGATTCAATTATGAAACTTTTTGAGTGGAATTTGCATAAAAACGTTGGGTATTTTAATTCCTTTTGGAAAAATACCCAAGTTAAAAAAAACATTCTCTTAAATGGAGTCCGGGAAGTGAATTTATCATCATTTTAAAATCAACAGTTTTTAGATTTTTACTGGAAGAAGTTGCGTGATTTGCACAATAAGTTGATTTTAAACCCTAGTTTTTTGTTGAAGATTTCTTCCAAGAAAAATTATTTTTACTAGAAAATATGATGGCCATAGTATTGAAGAATATATACAATCCTTCAAGTCAGTATGGAAAGAAAGGTGGAAATATTGTCGACACTATGATTTCAAAGAAGATGCTCTCAAATGGTGGCAATCATTTGACTATTTTGAGTTGAGGGCACTTTCTGATGAAGCATATGAAAAATTAGTTCTTTACAAGTGGTATTATACAAAGTGTAAGGATAAATAAATCACCAAGGGTTTCTTTTCATTTGGAAACTCTATATTACAAGAATTAAAATGGAAGAGTAGAGTTTATTACACACAAAGAATGCGTTGAGCGTTGATACACATAAATACAACAATATTTATCTCAATATAAAAAAAACTACCTTGATCACTCAATCTACTCAGTTGAGTGAATATCTCAAAATCACACCATTCTAGGAAGCATCTGGTTGGAGATAATCTCTCACATCCAACTAGTTCCAACAACCTCCTGAAGACTAGGAACATACTCTTCTCGTAGAGATGAAATCTACCCAATAATGACCAATAATCATAACAACTTCAAATATGATCACTGTTGGTTTCTTATTCTACTTTATCAGTTATCTACTCTGATCTTACCTTACTGTCATAAGTTGACCCAGGTTCAAATTTAACAAGTTTCCAACAAAATCCCTTTAAAACTATCGCCCCCCCTGGTAAACCAGAAGGAAACACAACACATTGGGTGTACTATACAGTCTCACTCGAGATAGCTCTATGGGTGGCTATAATACTCAGATGCTTGCAGCTCGGGAATAAGCGGAGATCTATGGTTGTACCTTGTGATCTTTAATTATTTAGTCTAACCTATTGATTTAAACAATCATTCTTATTCATGCATGTGGAGTATCAGATCTGACTAGTTCCTTCATTCATTCATCTAGCATTTAATCCTTAACAACAATGGAAATGCATACATTCAATCACATAGCACAAGATTTACCATGGTTCACCCCCTCCTTGTCTATGTCAACAAAGATTTGGCTCTCAAGCTCTTTATTATGTCTCAACAATATGTCACGCCGCACGTGTTTACAGTCTTGGATCTTACAATCTCAACAGGCTGACTAGATCGCACCAGGATCCTCAATCTGTGATCTAACCCTCATGATCGAGTTGCTCAATTCTTCTCTAGCTCACTAGCTTACAAAATGTTGTAGTTCTTAAAAAACCTTACAACTTCCGGACTCTCTCTACCTCTTAGGTACTACTGATCTCTTTTTGCATCTATCCAACTCAGGCCCTCTTGTACCCCTTGTACCCCTCTCTTAGACCTCCTAAGTACTACTTAAATCTATCCTTGGCTCACCAACCATTACAATATATTTCAAAAAACCTAACCCTAGCACAGTTAGGTTTCCCTTGCATGCGCGCCTCAAATGCTTCCCTCACACGTGCTGCTTTTCCTTCCAACTGTCCTTTCTTCCCTTTGTGCTTCTCTCCCCAAAAATAACCTTTTCCCCATAATGGGTCTACGTCCAACAAGCCCACAACACTGACATGTGGCTTGTCCCAAGCCACCTATGCTTTGCACACTTCTTCAATAGCTCCTGCTAGAGCATGGAACTTGTCTGCAAGTTCCCTTCCTTGTGTTTGAGCCTGCACGGTCTTTTCTTTGAGAACATCTAGCACTTGCGTTGTTATCTCCTCCCTCATCATTTCTGCACATTATGCCCGTGTTTGTGCCATGTTCCTCTTTTCCTCCTCTACCTGCGCAATGACCTCTATTGCTAGCTCTTGGAGAGGTTCCATTTGAGCTTGTCGGTCCTTCTTCCGCGTCTGCGCAGCTACTAGCTCCGCTTGCAACTTCTTCATGTCTTAGATTCCTTTGAGGCGCTTGATGATATTCATCATTTTCTGCCTCTACTTGAGGTCGTGGATGGCTACGCTTATTGTTTCCTCTTCCTAGTCCCAATGCTGGACCTATTGATCTTCTTCTAGCTTTGTCCATAGCCCCGCTGCTTTATCAAACAAGTCGACAGTTGTGTTGACTTGTGATTCCATTTCATCCATCTGTCCAACTGATTCTTGCTTCCTTTGTTCCTTCACCTCTGGGGGAGTGGTAGGAATGAGTTGTTCCTGGAGGTTCTTGATCTCCTTCCTGTATTGAGCAACTGTTTGCACAATCTGATTAATTTTCTGAATTGTTGTGGGCATTGCTATTTGCGTGCTTTTTGGAATTCTCTCATAGGCTGCAACCACTCCCTACTCGAGACTATCCATGTGATATTTCTCGTCTTTGGTATCGAGCTTGACTTGCTTGAGCACCAACTCCAACTCCTCTTTGCTTTCCTTTGGTGCTGCAACTCGACTGCGTATGTTCATGTGTGCGACTGCACCTCCTACGCGACACTGACTTGTAGTTTGTATAGTGCCTTGGTTGGTATCTGCTCCATTACCAACTGTATCTACTCTAGATCCTTCAAGGGTGTCTAGGCTACAATCTCATCTATGCCAAACATGTTGGGTGTAATGTGGAAGGTCGAGATTGCTTGTGCTATCGTCTGGATCATCTCATGTTCGCTCGGCGTAGCCTTGGCTTCGACTTCTAATGATGTGGGGAATGACTCTATTCCTCTGTTCGCCCTATGCGCTTCTTTGATCTGCTCTAGGACCTGCCTTATGTCAGCCAAATCGTTCTAAATTCAGTCCCTTTGGTGTTGAGCATCTTCAAACTACTCAACTGCCCAATCCTAGACTCTTTCGACCATGAGGTCCACGTTGTCCTCAGTGATTGTATATTCTGGTGGCTGCTTGTGCGCCTTGGCCTTTTTGCGCATACCCCCAGTGTGTATGATTGACCTCTTGGTATGGCCTTGTTCCTGTGTGGTAGCACTCGATGGGGTTCCTTGTGCTACTGTAACCCCTTTTTCTAGTTCTTTCGTTGCCCAAGTGGTGTCCTTATTCCCGGCCCGGGTACCTTTCTTTTTCACACCCCCCTTCTTTTATTGTGCCATCTTCTGACTTGGATTTGGCTTCTTAGGCATAGCTTTATCCTTGGCAGGTGTCTGAACTTGCCCTGCATCAACGTCTTTACCTGTGGGCATCTCTTGAGTGAGAACTGGAACTCTCCAGTCATCTTGCCAACCCTGATTGCCATCTCTATGTCTTCTTCCTTGATGTAGTATCACAATTGTAGCCATTCCTTCATGGGATCCCTCCGTGCTTGGATCCATATGGTGTGCATGGTCGCTTTGAAGGTGGCGATGTCTCAGTATTGCGCGACCACTTCTGGAGTGATTCGCCAAGTTTTGGAAATGCTTTCTTGGAGGTCGTTGTAATAACTTGCGAACATGCTTGCATTTGCACTTCTGACTTTGGGGTGTGAAGTGCTCCCCAACAATGTGTACTGCGCTGCGTGAAAACGATTGGTCTGCTCACAAAAATATGTGTACTGGGGCTCCCTCCATTTGATCAAGGCGATCAAGATGAGTATCCAAGAGTAATGAAACTCTGTCCCTAGGTCCTACACATCTCTACAGTCCTCAAGGAACAGGTTTAATAAGTATGGGGCCCAGATGAGCATAGTGCCCTCCACGCACTATGCTGTAGCCACGACAACCCCGACATGGATTTCCTCCTTGTGAAACTTGTTGAGAAACTTGCAAGCCATGAGTTTAGTGGAGAGCCTTGTTGCTTCATTGTTGATGCGCTTGATGACGCTTCCATGCAACCCTCTCTCTGTGCAATGTGTCTTTTTCATCTCCTTCGCCAACACCTTCTCCTTTGTCTTGTTGTCGAGGTATCGTGCAAAATTCTCCCCTTGAGATGACAGACCTGTAATATAAGAAATGAGCTCAGAGATAAGCTCTTCCACCCATAGATAACCTCCATGGGTGATTTCCATCAATTTATTAACACAGTTGTTTACGTCGCGATCCCTTCCAAAATGTGGGATATCCAACAGGTTTAGAATTTTGGTGTTGGCCAATCCGGCTACCCACTGTTTTTGTTGTAAAATCGGATCACCGAAGGGTCCTATACCCATGCTGTCAAGGTAGACCTACTTTGCAAATTCAGGGAAATTTTCCATGTCAGCCACATCATGGTCCGAGTAGCATAGTTTTTTTCATTTTCCCATGCATCCCAGAAGGTTAGGCGTGGCCTGCACCCCTTCCGGAATGCGAGACCGTTCTATGGCTGTTGCAGCCAATCTGCGCGGTGATCTTGCTATGGGATGTTTTCCCTTTTGCTGTGGTGGCTGACTCAACGTTCAAGCCCCCATTGTTATGTCATCGACATATGCCTTTGGCCGGTCAATAACATATTCTACTAATCCCCTCCTATTGTTGCTCCAGCTTTGCTGTGTATGACCGTCTTGGCGCGACCGCTTCTGTCTGGTTTGGGGTTGTCCCATTTACCCTCTAGGCCTCTTCAACGTGTTCAGGGTGTGAAGGATTACCTGCGTCCTTGGCCTGCTGTCCCTGTCCCATTTCTAACATATCAATGTCCATGCAAACCGCTACTGTTAGATGGGTTTCCTCCACCATGGGTGTAGGGCTTGTTGGTTCCACATTAGGCAAGGGGATTTCGTCCAAGTTGACGATTTTGAAAATCTGTGTGGGTTCCTGTTCCATTCTCTGTGGCTGCTATGGTGCTCTATGATGGCTTCGAGGTTTTATGCAGGCCTGGCTCGACGCACCTAGCTTGGATGGTGCCATGGTTGTTAAGGTTGATTTTTTCTTAGCTAGTTCACTTTGTATATCTTGCTAACTCACTCTCTACTCCGTATAATCTCTCGCTATGTGATTTCACAACTTCACAATAACCGTTTTGTGCATGCCTTCCTTATATAGCAAGTTCCGTGAAGCTTCTTGGAGAGGCTACCTGAGCTGTGGTTTAAATGAATTGGTCCTTCCCGTGCACATGACAATTAGTTTTCTTAATGCTGTAAGTTGGCGTGATTAATGCGAAGTCATTTTGAAAGTACTTGACATTCAATTTGATAGATGCCACCAGCTGGTGCCTCTTTTCTGTGACTACCATTTTTCCAATTTCTGCTTTTTCCAGTGTGTTACGTTTTCCAAGTGCACGGTATGTTGTTTAGTCGGTGCGCATGGACACTTTTTTTTATCCTGTAACTTTCTAAGTTCTAGGAGGTCGTTTGTCCCTATACAGTTTCAGTTGACTCCCATTGATCATTCCTCTGAGTTCTATTCCTCCCAAATATTTCAATTGTACAACTCCCCCATCTGTGACAATCTTTACTTCATATGGTCCCAACCAATGTATTCTGAATTATCCGGGGTGATGAAGAGATTTACTGTCATACATCAAGACTAGGTCTCCCTCCTTGAAACTTTTCCTTTTAAAATGTCTATCATGCCAAGATTTGTCCCTTTATTTCTGTACCTCTTGGTGAAACCCTGCTAGAATCTTATCTTCTTCCATGAGCATCAACTAACTTAGCCTTTTTTGTAATGCGTCTCGCTCTGTCATGTTAGTAATTGTTGCTATGCGTAGACCAGGTACCAAAAATTCTAATGGCACCACTGCTTCTTGTCCATACACCAATATGAATGGTGTCTTCCTTGTAAACTTTTTACATGCAGTCCTGTATGCCCACAATACTGCTGGTATCTTCAAGTCCCAATCGTCCCTGTTGACATTGCAGATCTTTGTCAGTGTATTCTCTAGGATCTTATTAAAGGATTTCACTGTTCCATTTGCTTGAGGATGATATGGTGTACTCTTTTGATGATAGACTTAAAACTCCTTGATCATATCCTTAATAGTGTTTATAATGAAGTGAGTGCCTTGGTCACTCATCAAAATACTTGGGAATCCAAATCTAGTGATCACTTGCTCAAACAAGAAGTGTGATGCTGTCTCTGCATTGCAATATTTTCCTGGTGCTGCTTCTGCCCATCTTGTTAAGTACTCTGTCATAGTAATAATATACCCTTCTCTGGACCTTTTTGCTGGTGGGTTAATTGGTCCCACAAAGTCTATTGCCCATTTGTTGAATACCTGCAAGGTTACTTCTGGCCTTAGGGGCATCTCATCCTGTCTATTAGGTTTACCAACCATCTGACATACATCACATCTCTGGTAGTAGTCCTTTGAATCTTTGTGAATAGTCAACCACCATAGTCCTGTGCGCAATATTTTCTACATGCTATCTTTGCCTGCATAATGTCCTCCTACTATTCCCTCATGGGCCTCTGCTAAAATCCTAGGTCTTTCATGTTCTTGTACACATCTTCTCAAGATGTTGTCTGCACTCATCTTGTATAAGTGTCCTGCAATCAATTGATAGTCTACAGCTCTAAATACCAGATTTTTCTTTTTCGCAGTGTTGAATTCTTGTGGCGTAGTCCATGCACTCAAGTATTGAATGATGTCAACAAAATATTCATCAGCTACTTGGACTGAAAATAACTGTGCATCAGAGAATTTGTCCTCTAGATTCATAGGTTCGTCTCCATTGGTTATCCTTGATAGGTGATCAAGTCCTGCATTCAACTTCTCTGGTTTGATTATCACTTCAAAGTCAAATTCCTGGAACAACAATAACCATCTACAAATTCTCCCCCCCAACACTGGCTTGTTGACTAGGTATTTGAGAGCTGAATGATCTGTAAACATATTGAAATGTTTTCCCAGTAAGTAGTGTCTGAACTTCTGAAGTGCATAGACCATATCTAGGCCTTCTCTTTATGTGGTATTGTAATTCTGCTATGACCTTGACAGTTTTCTGCTAGCAAATGCTATAGGACAGTACAATTTCCCTGTTCCTAGCTGCGCCAAAATAGCTCCAAGTTCTATAGCTGATGCATTTACATGCGCATGAAATGTCTTTTCCCAATCTGGGAATACTAGTATTGGTGCAGTTACCATCTTCTCTTTTAGAGTGTCCAATCCTCTCTGACAGTCCTCATTCCACTGAAACTTACTATCTTTTCTCAACAGTTTCTCCATTGGCACTGTGATCTGCGCATACCCTTTTATGAATTTCCTATAGTATCCTGTGTGTCCCAGTGTTGCTCTTAATTGACGTACTGATTTTGGTGGTGGTAGATTAACAATTACTGCAATCTTGGCAGGATCTACTAACAAGCCTTGTTTGCACACTATATGGCCCAATAGCATCCCAAAAGGTGTTCCAAAGATGCACTTCTTGATGTTTAGCGATATTTGACGCTTCCTGCATCTTTATAACATCAAACTCAACACCTCTACATGGTATTCAACAAACCGTAGACTGTCCAATCATCTAGATATACTTCTAGAAACTAGTTGGTGAATTCTTTGAATGCAGCTATGACTACTCTGGAAAATATTGATGGTGCATTCTTCAGTCGAAAAGGCATGACTGTGTACTGGTAGGATCCCCATTCTATGGAAAAAGTGGTCTTGTACCTATCTTTTGGGGCTATCTTGATCTGATGGTAGCCTGAGAATCCATCGGTGAATGATTAAGCTTCCTGGCCTCCTACATTCTCCAACACCTCTTCTGTGAAAGGGGTAGGGAAAGGGTCAAGTAGGAAAGCATGATTCAACTTCCTTAGGTCGATACATATCCTTATTCCTCCCTACATATTCTCCTAAACTACCATATGACTTACCCATTCAAATTCCTCCACTGGTTCTATGATTCCAACTTCCAACATCCTATCAATTTCTGCTTTCACTTTTTTCTTATACATTGGGTTTAGTCTATAGGGTCTCTGTTCTTGCCTCAGGTCTGAGAGGTATCTTCATTTCATCTAGATCTCCTGCTATGCCTTTCATTTCCATGAACGTTGTTGGGAACAAGTCACTGTACTTGCGCAATAAGGCTGTTATGCTTTCTACTGTTTTCTCATCCCAATAGTCTCCAATGCTGTCCATTTTGGGATTCTCAGTTTTCTCAATATTGACTTTCTTCACCTTGATCGGTAGAGTAAATAATTTTGATTCCAGAGGTGGACCTTCCACCTCTCTTTCACCTTCAACTTTTGTTATTTGAATGTTGCGCGGGTTATCTTCATCCGATGCTTCTTCCTGCACATGGTAGCATGACAATAATTCTTTTACTGTCTGTCTGTTCTGCTATTGATCTTCTGTCATAAGTTCAAATTCTGGTTCCTTAATGAATATCACCCCTCTGATTTGTTTGAGTGTTGAGTCTATGTTGGGGTTCTCATGTTCAAATGAGAAATTGACGGTAAATTTCTGCTGTAATACTGTCCAGTCTGTAGTTCCTCTGCGCAATTCCTGGTCGATATACCAGTTTGCTGGAATCCCTTTTAATGTGTGAATAAAGTGATGAGGCCATTCTTCTGGTGGTGTCATTATCCATAGTGTTATGCACTTCTCCAAGTGTTCTACTGGTGTCCCCTATCCATCATATCTCTACAGTTGGTTGCTTCCCTGTTCTGCGCCAAATCTGATGCATAGTAACCACTTACATTGGTACCAGTCCTTGAGTGTCTCTTTATGTGCACCCCACCATCTTGCCGACGTTGCCTTGAGTGCTATATCTAGAGCTAATATCCTCTGACTTTCTAACACTTCATCTTCGTATCTTGTTAAGAACGCTTCTAAGTCAATCACCCCATGGAAGCTGGGAGGTTCTCTTATCTTTGTACCTACCCACTTACTGCGTGGTCTATTCTTGCGCATCTTCTTGTGGAGACTTCGTGTAACCTCTGTTGCCAATTCTCCAACCCTGTATCTAAGTCCGAAGCGCATGACGTGATACTTCTCCAACTGAGTACCCCATATGCAGTTGGATTCACATAATCTTTTGCTCACGCGGTGGTTCTGTACAACTGGTTAATTTCCTCCAGGTCTAAACAAGTGGGTTCTACAAACCTTTCCCCTTCTGATGGATCTAATGGCGCAATGACTCTGTATTCTCCTTACTCGAATGTCATCTTCCTTGTATTTAAGTTGATTATGGCTTGATTTTCAAACACCCAATCCAAGCCAAGAAATTCCAAATAAGGTGTTGTGCCATCCACTATCTCTATCACTTCAAAATCAACTTTAGTGCGCACTCCATCCAGATCTACTGTCACCCCCTTTAGCCTTCCAATTGGTAGAACTCTGTGTTTATTTGCTAGTTTTAGCTGAACATGTGAATATCCTAATGTGGGCTCTCCCATACATTGACATGTCTTCTTGGGTAGCACATTTACTTCGGATCCTAAATCTAGTATAATATCTCCCATGTTGAAATCTCCAATGCTGGCGTTCAGTATGAATTCTCTGCTTGTTCTCCTCCTTGTATGCAGATGATTAACTGTTTTCTGTTCTAGCTTTGCCTCTACCTCTGTGCTACATATTTCTAACATATTTTGTAACACTTTAATAGATGATGGATCATTTAGTAGTTTAAAAAAGGATTGCAGAAAAGCCTTAATTGTACTTACTTGTCCTAGGGGATGTGCTTCATTAGTGTGATCCAACGATGGAGGCATCTTGTACATTTGTACTTCCTGAGTATGTTGTGCAGTTGATGTTGATGCAATGTCTGGATTCAAGAATTCTTGTCTGGCCTGCTTGAATATCTCCTTTTCGTTCTATGCATCAAACTACTTCTGTGGTTAGACATTCTTCTTCACCTATTGGTGTTGTGCTAGATCTTGTCTTACTACGTTGTTTCCTGTCTTAGATCCTCCACGTGTAACTTTGTTGATATTTCTTTTGTCATCCCTTGCTTCCACCAAAATCCACTGAACATTCTGATTATTCTGATTTCTCTTTTCCTGGATCTTCCCCAATAGTGTGGGACAATCTTCTGTGTCAAGATCTGATGCGCAACAATACATACATGTCACAGGTGGAAGTGGACATTATCTTGCATAGTGTCCTGGTTGTTGATAGTTGTGGCATACCACTGGTCCTCAACCTTTTCCAAAGCCTCCTTTTCCTCTTCCTCCACCTATGTAGCTAGCTCAACCTCCTCATGGTGCGTTGTACTGGGGCGCCTGGTTATACTACGCAGGATTATAGTGTGGTTGCGTGGTATTGTTCTGCGGTTGCAAAGTGTTATATTACTGCTACACAATGTTATACTATTGTTGTACAATGTTATATGGGGCTGTTACTTGGTTAAACTATTGTGCAGCTTGCCCGATCATCATTTCTGCCTGCACACTGTAAGAATCTGATGTTCTTTCCCTCATCAAGTCCATGGTCCTGCAATATTTGTCATCGTGGCCTACTGACTTGAAAAAGTTGCAATATGAACTCTTAGGTACTGTCTGGTATTTCTACATCATTGGACAATGATATGGATCATGCCCCTGTTTCTTACAGATTTCACACCATAGTCCTCCTGTTGGCAAATGGTTTGGAAATCATGTTTCCGTATACTATGCAAATGTTGGGTATTCTTTCTTATGGTGTCCTTCTGTCCTACATGTGGTACACCAAACATATTCTCTTTTGTCCTTACCGCTGTTTTGGTTTATCTGAAATGTTAAGTTTTTCAGATCCTTTTTTAGCTCCTCTATGGCGGGATCTGTCTTCTGATATTGGTTCTCTTTCACTTGTAGGGATTCCTGCAGAGCCTCTTCCTGGGTTTGAAACTTCTGTTGTCACAATGGGTATTTCAAGTGTGGGAGCAGTGAATTGAAAAACAAATGCCTATGCTACATATCTGTCATGACATACTTTACCTTTCTCTTCAATCATTTGAATCTCTGTTCAATATCCCACACAGATTCTCCTGGTTTCTGTCTAATATCTATCATCTCATTCATGTATTGATGCTCTGAGCTAGGCTTCTGGAATTCATTTATCAATAGCTTTTTGATATGCCCAATTGTTCTGGTTGTCCCTGGTGGACTACTTGCAGCTAAGCTCATGTACCAATCAAGTGCGCGATCTCTTAGTGTGATGGATAACTGCGCAAGTTTAGTGTCCTCATCTATGATCTATTTTGCTTCCCAGATCTTTTCACAAATGAAGAAGTGCTTCTTAGGGTCCTTTGACGCCTCTCCTTTGAATTCTGGTAACCTGATGGTGGGATCATGCCCTTCCATCCTGAATGCTGAACTAATACCTCCGCGCGATGTAGATACTTGACTAATGCTTCCTGAACTGGATCCCCCAGTTGTTGTTCCCTGTGTAGATGTACTTCCTGCTGTCTTCCTTCTCCCGAAATTCAGTTGTATAAATGCTGGTGTTCTTATTGGTGTATTAGTCACACATGGGTTTATGGGTTCCATGATGACACTGATATGGATAGGAGTGTTTCCTTTTGTTCCTACTCTTGGACCTTTCGTCTTCCTTTCATATGTCACGTGCAGGATTTCCTCAATCTGCTCCATAGCCCATATATCGTCTACCTCTTATTCATCACTTTCCAAGCCCTCCCTCGCGACTATGTCTCTCTTCTTGGTGTTCATATTATATTGGTAGGGTAATCCACTGCGTTTTCTTCCAGCTGTTAGCATGATCTGCTTGATTTGGTATTCCTCCATCATGATTGGGTCCAAGGCCTCCTCCTTCTTTCCTTTATCAATTTCTCCTTCCATTTATCCTTCTCCTGTCAATGCTTCCCCCCTTCCCCCACGCACAAAGAGAGTTTAGCTGTCTGAGGCCATTGTCATTACACCTTTGTTATATAGTAATATTTTAATGGAAGTATATAGCGATCTGATATACCTACCTTGAGGTCCCTTCAAGAACTCTTGCTTTGCTACACTATAAGACTTCGCTGTATCTACTGCAAATTCTGTGATAAATCCTGCAACAATGTTGTCTAACTAGAAATATTATGCATGCGTAAATTTATTGTCAACTTGTTGTAACTGCGTGATCTCTACATGATCCCACTCTAGCTATCTGATCCGGTTTGTAGGATGGTTTTCTTTCAACCTTAATATCCAGTCTTGCAACACATGCGAGAAATCACAAAAAAATACTTCATTCAAGTCGTCGAATACGTACTTGTCCAGATATTTGTGCGGTGTCAACTTCGGGATTCTGTTTTCTTTCTGCACAAACTCCAACTCCTTTGTTTTCAACCAACTCTCTATCTCTGCCTTTGTTGGGTTCCGTGGTCTCAACATCCTCTTTTAGATTCTCATTCTCTTAACATCTTGTTGTCATATCTGACATTCTTTTGACGCTTCTTCAACAGATCTCATTCACTCAGTCCCATTTTGTTCCAACCAACAACATAACCATTTGTTGGATTTTTATTCTACTTTATCAGTTATCTACTTCGATCTTACCTTGCTATCATAAGTTGACCCAGGTTCATATTTAACAAGTTTCCAAAAAAATCCCTCTAAAACTATCACCCCCCTTGGTAAACCAGAAGGCAACACAACACACAGGGCGTACTACGCAGTCTCACCCGAGATAGCTCTATGGGTGGCTCCAATACTCAGATGCTTGCGACCTGAGAATGAGTGGAGATATGTGGTTGTACCTTGTGATCTTTATTTATTAAGTCTGACCTCTTGATTTGAACAATCAGTCTTATTCATGCATGTGGAGTATCAGATCCAACTAGTTCCTTCATTCATTCATCTAGCATTCAATCCTTAACAACAATGGAAATGCATACATTCAATCACATAACACAATATTTACCGTGGTTCACCCCTCCTGGGCTACGTCCACAAATATCTAGCTCTCAATCTCTTTATTATGTCTCAACAATATGTCACGTCATGCGTGTTTACAGTCTTGGATCTTACAATGTCAACAGGCTTCCCGATCCTTGTGAGGCTGACTAGATTGCACCAAGATTCTCAGCCAGCGATTTAACCCTCGGGATCGAGTTGCTCAATTCTTCTCTAGCTCACCAGCTTACAAAATGTTGCAGTTATTACAAAACCTTACAATTTCCGGACTCTCTCTACCTTCTAGGTATTACTGATCTCTTTTTGTGTCTATCCAACTCAGGTCCTCTTGTACCACTTGTACCCCTCTCTTAGACCTCCTAAGTACTACTTATATATATCCTTGGCTCATCAACCATTACAATATATTTCAAAAAACCTAACCCTAATGTAGTTAGGTCTCCCTTGCATGCGCGCCTCACATGTTTCCCTCGCACGTGCTGCTTTTCCTTCCAAATGATCTTTCTCCCCTTCGTGCTTCTCTCCCCAAAAATAGCCTTTTCCATAGAATGGGTATGTGTCCAACAATCACACATAGGAAAAGTAGGAAATACATATTCTAACACTCTCCCTTAGCAACTACTTTTCTTAATCTATGTCAATTGAGGTCTTCATTAACACCTTCTCTTCTGCAGTACATGGTCCACTATGAATCGAAGAACCTCCTAATCAACAAAGTCTATCTTTGGTCCATCCTAGATTTCATCTCGTACCTCGATCATAGAAACATCACCAAACTATCAATGTCCATATAAAGGAACAACCATCCACCAAAATACATGGGTAATCAGTCGCTGCACACGATGGTCTAATAGGAACATCCTTCATGTACATGGTTTATTCATCCTCTCGATGAACTTCCCCTGAATGTAGAACTTCACCTGAATGTAGAACTTCACCTCCCAGATTCTAAAACCAATAACATGGTCCAACCCCAGTGTTAAATAACTCTACCATAGAGGCTACTACACTATAAAAATAATTTATCCAAATCATCAAGGATACACAACAAAGGGGTAAGCATGCATATCTAGGTCATATAACGATATTTCCTTTACATGTCATATACTTAAATTGTAACATCCCCATTTTCAAACCCCAAACTAGCGATGTGTATTGTAAATGTAGTATGTGGCCGAGATCCAAGTGATTTATATTGTAAATGTGATGTATGCCCGAGAGCTAATATGTAAACGATGGAAATTGAAATATAATGAATGAAATGTATCTCCAATTGCAGATAGACATGAATGGATATTGGGGGATAAGCATCCACAAGAGAGGGAAGGGGTCAAAGGGGGATAATTACCCATGCCTATTAAACCAAAACCCATTTTTCATTTCCTTCAAAATTATCCTTACCATGAATCGTCCATTAGCTGTTGAGTGTTCTAGAGCCCAATCATTGAATTCATGTAAGAGGGTTGGTGTGAGAGTCACTTCTGATAGTTATTGAGAGCATGTAGACCGAGTAAAATCAACTTGGGGAAGAGTGCAAGTCAAGAAAGCAAGAGAAAGAGAGGAAATTCGTATGTGTAGGAGACATTTATTCATAGAGAGATGTTTTTACATGAAGTTTTCTGGCCAACAATGTAGTTCTGAGTGTGGGAGCTTGTAGGCAATTGTTGTGGACATCTTTGGATGTTGTTTGGAGTCGTAATTTTGTGGAGAAATAGGTTGTTTTCCTGGGAATGATAATTTGTTTGAAATTCATCCAAGAAGCATGTGTTTTGGTTGTTGGGCGAATGTATGTTGCAGTTATAGAATTCCCGAAGTCCCAGCGAGCAGAATTCCTATCCAACCTGTCCTGGAAGCCCTGGAGGGGAGTGGAAAGGCCTAAGGTATGTGAGTAATGAAGGGGGATTCCATCCCTTGGGTTGTGAAGGTTGAGGGGAAGTGTGTTGTTGGACTAGAATGAGTCGAGAGTTTAACTGTTGAAAGAGGGGACATTATCCAGCTTTAGGGACCACAGTCTCTTGTGGATTCATAGCCCTAGATCAGGGGTATCTTGCTATAGAGAATTGGAACAACAAGGCTATGGTTGGGAGGAACGTCTATCCTCTGTAGGGGGTTGCATAATTTTATAAGATAAGTGTTCTTTTCTATTGTATTGATGTGTTAAATGCTAATATATAACTGCCACGCATTTTAATCCGAGTTATATTTGGTTAATGTTTCTTATTGTGAGCAAAAAGATGAATTCATGTCTCTATTTTATGGTTGAATGTCGTTGTACGTATTTAATTGTTGATGTGCACAGTAAGAGTAAATATGTGTGTGTGTGTGTGTGTGTGTGTGTGTTTATTGAGTATGGAAAACTGAATGAACTTGAATTTGATGATGTGTATTAATTTTCACATTTAGATTTAGTATGAGGAATTTTAGTGAGTCGTTTTAGTAGTGACGTGATTCAACTGGGGGATGGGTTGATCCGAAAACAGATCCAGAAGCTTGATAGGGCTTTAAAAATTCTAAAAAATGCTCAGAATCTGACGAAACCAACACCATTGCGTCCGTCTCGTCTTCCTGATTCCGACAGTATATTTACTTTGTCAAACGGGCTCCGTATGCGAAAGTTATTGCGTTCTGATCGGAAGCCCAAACAGGTAAAAAGTCAAAGGTCAACTGGTCAAAAATTCAATGCTAATGACATAAACATGATGACTGTGCAGGAGATAACGTGGCACTCTCTGGATGATGGTGATTGGGCAGGTTCCCTGATAAGGCAGACATGTGGCAGGCAACTGGACCAGTCAATAACTGACAAGTGGCATTAATCCGTCAAATGGGGAGATGCCACGTGGCCCAGTCATGGGCAGCCACGTGGCACCCAGTCATCAGTTGAAGTGGAATGTTTCAAAAAAAAGTTTTGGGGTCCATGGGATTTGAACCCACGACCACCACCAAGCCCAACACCTTAAGAAATGGTCATTTACCAATGCGCCACATTAATGTTATGTTATAAAACCCATATTATAAAGAATATAGCATGGTATTATGGTGCAAAAAGGAGGGGGCTGGGGGCTAAGCCCCAACCCATGGTCGTGTAAAGCTAACACGTGACCGTATGGTTCGGGTTATGGGCCAGCGCTCAGCCTTTTAGGCTGGCACTTGGCCACATCATGGCCCATATGACCTTAAATTAGGGGCCGCGCGCCTAGGGAGAAGGGGCTAGGCCCGATTTTTAACTATAAAGTGGTTTTATAACCAAATTTTGGGTTTTTATTGTTAATTAACCTATTTTTAATGTATTTTCTCCATTTTTGGGAGTTATTGGGCAGTTTTGGAGTCTAAATTTTGGGAGGAAGTTGGAGATGAGCAACCAACTTCCCAGCTATATAACCCAGGCTTGTTTGATGCCATGAGGGGGAATTCAGAGCAGAATGATGCTGAAGAGAAGCCAAGCCAAAGCCATTTTGATGCAGAGAAGCTTTTGAGGAGGAGACACGGTCAGATCATTTCTGGGAGCTCTAGACGTCCGTTTTGCGTGCCATTTTCTTTGCTGGGTTCTAGAGATCTGGACGAACATGAACAGATCATTCTTGTATCCATTTGGCATTGCAGTGATGTACTTTTGAGAATTTGAACAGAAATAAAGAAGCCTCCCCCACAAAGAAAAAGGCCCGGAGACGTAGGCAAAGTTGTGCCGAACTCCGTTATCAATCTGCGTGTTATGGTTTGCTGTCTTTTATTGCATTTCAGATCTGCACATATGTATATGGCTATTATAATTCCTCTTCTTTTCTCATTCTTTCACTAAGTTTCTCAAATGGTTAATTAACGCATGCAAAATTAAAACTCAACCATAAGTCATTAAAATATCCTACGGATCATGGGTACATTACAAAGTGGTATCAGAGCTACTGGTTCAACACTGGACCCGTAAGGGCCAAGAACCGGTGCGAATTTGGGTAAAATTCGCTGTTACAGATTTGTTTGTGGTGAAATTGGGGAAAAACAGGAGAAAATCATAGTCAAATCCATAAATTCATGGTCAAGATTCATGTTTAAATAAATTAGAACTATTCAAGAGGTTCAATGAAACCAATCTGCAAATTTGTAGAGCCAAATTCGACTTGGAATGGTCGAATTTCAATTTTTAATGGATGGTGTAGAGTTACAGGAAGTTTGGCGAATCAACAACCAAGATATCTTTTGATCTCGAGATCAACAACCAAAATTCATCCTGATAAATTTAAAAATCCATAAGGTTCGACCGTTTCAAAAGGTTTTTCAAATCAATGGACATGATTCATTTTAGGGGTTTTTGAAATAGATCAAATCGACGGTCTGTGTTCATTTCGACCATTGAGGAGATGGACTAAAACCCATGGCCAAGATCATTTCACTAATAGATCAACGATTTAGATTCGTCGAGGATTTTGGTCAAAATTTTTTAAGTGTGGAAATTCATTAAGAGAAATTTCCGACAACCGATGGTCGGGTTTGCTGAAATGGCGAAGAAGTTTGGTTTGTCTGGAAGACATCTCTGATGGTCGACGACTGATGATCATATTGACGAGATTTATGGAGGGTTTGAAGTTTGTCAGCGAAACTTGTAGATGGCCGACAGTCGAATCGAAGAGTTTGGTGAAGAGTTGAGTTCAACCAAAGAAGTCTCCGATCACTGACGATCGATGGTCGGGGATTGATAGATTTTGGCCAAATTTTCTAAGTGTCAAAGTTCACCAACAAAACTTGCTGATGGCCGATGAATCAGATATCAATAGAATACAGTGAAGTTTTCATGCATCCATGGGGACTATTGATCATTGAATACTGACGAATCAAGGATCGACAGATTATGACGAGGGTTTTCATTTGTCCAAGAGAAGTGGCCGATCACCGGTGTAGGGAAGAGGATGATGACATCATCATCCACGTGTCATGCCATGTTATCATCCATGTTTCATGTTGCATCACCCAAGTTGAAACCTCTAGATGATGTGTCATGCCATGTCAACATCCACGTGTCATGCCACGTCAGCAGTTGCCATGTTAGCCTAGAAGTTGCCAATGGTCAGGTCGGTCGATTTGGGGAAGTGTTTTCGATAGTCATCGGGGATCACTGATCACTGATGGGTCGATGGTTGGACATCAAATGAATTAGTGAGGATTTTTGTTTTCCAACAAATATCATGAATGACTGACGGTCGAATGGGTTGATTTAGAGTTGAGTGCAAATCGGTCGTAGGGGAGTTGGGATGATGGCCGACGGTTGGGTCGATAGTTTGAGTAAAGCGTTATGTGTGCCTAAGGAAAACATCAGTGATTGATGACCAATGTAGCACATATCAACGACTCAGACTCCACATGATTTGAGATCAATGGTTCAAATTTTGAATGGATGTTACAGTAGTAAAACAATCAATTTTATGTAAAATATTTTGAATTTTTCATATTTCTGAAGGTCATTAACTTGCATTGCATTTTTGAGGGCCTAAATGATATTTTTGGGTCATGAAAACTTACAAGAATAGATTATATCAAGGTACACTCTGTCTCTACATCTCAAATAAATGAGCTTGGAGAGAACTATCCAATGAGCTAAACAGTTCGCAAAACATAGCTTATATGAGGAAGTTACAACCAAAACATGAGGGTAAAATTTTGGCACCAAAGTTACTTCTAGAGGGCATGCTCAGAAGTCCGTTTGGGGCATAGGAGTAGTCGATAGAAATATTATGACCCATAGAAGCCATCAGTGGAGTCATATTTTGGTTACGGGTACCTAAAAATATGCTAGAAGAGAAATAAGACACTTATAACATACATGGGTAATTTGGGTAAAACAACCTAAACTTCTCCAGACCACAACTTTCAACTCAGAGCTTGGATATGAGAAAATGAATAGCCGTTGGAAAGGTTTTGAGGATTAGAAGATATATTTAAACCCATAATTTTGAATTAGGCATTATGTTTTCTTAGAAAGTGATGAAAGAGATTACTGTTGTAGTAAATGAGTGGAAATTGTAGCATGTGGATGTTGTAACTTTTCACTTAGAACTATTGAGGCATGAGTACAACTGTTGAAAATATGTTTCAGAGAAGAATGCATTTAAGGAATCGTATTTTGGAGTATTTTATTAATATTATTTATAATTTAAAATGAATAATGACTTGTAATCTAATTAATAAATATTCTACAATATGCTTAATTCTAACAACAATTATTGCATGCACATTCTTGCAGAATTAGAGATACGGAAAAGTAGACTTTAGTTCCTACATGAGAACTAGAGATATGGAGGATGCTCATGGGTCTTACAGCCATGAAGAATAAAATAGAGGTTTGCATGTCAACATGGGTAATGCTAAGACCGAGTCTAATGGATGAAGAGAGAGGCAAGAGCCTGTAACTATGAGAAACTTGGAAAAATAAGTGCATAGCTATAGGGTAGATAATGAGAGGACCATGGAGGCTCAAGAGGAGATACTTCAAATCCTGAACATGCTGCAGAATCTAGTCAACAAAGAGTCAGGCACATGGCAAGAAGCTAGTGCAAAACAAGTGGAGGTGTCTAGGTCTCATGATAGGAGGGATGATCATGAAGGATCTAGACGATCAAGGATTATTAGTAGGAACCAACATCATCATTCACTAGGGCACTTGACCAAAAGAAAATATGCAAGATCAATGTCTACAAGCAACCCAAGTATATCTCTTGTTAGGCATCCGAGAAGGAGACATAGGTAAGATAGCTTGCAAGGGGAATTGAGGAAAATCAAGCCACCATCATTTTATGGAGAAAAAAAGAAAGGTGAATATGCAAAAGCATGGTTGCTAGGAATGAGGAAATATTTCCAATAAGATAACTATTCATCAAATGTAGAAGCCAAAATTGCAGCCTACCACCTTTAATAAAGACATTTATGTGGTGGGATCGGCTGAAGTAGGTTAAGAACATTGATGAGAAGATAATTTCTTGGAAGCAGTTCAAGAAACAGTTTCAATAGCAATACTTGTTAGAGAAATATTATGACAAGAAGATGCAAGAGTTCTTTGAACTCAAACTTGGGAACATGACCATGGATGAATATGAGAGAAAGTTCTTGGAACTTCTTAGGTATGTGAGGTTCATCGGAGATGAGAATGTCAAAATTTAGAGGTTCCTGAGTGAATTGCCATCCTTTTACAAGGATAAAATTCAGTTTGATGAGCCCAAGAATTTAGAAGAATCCATAAGAAAGGCCAAGTATTTGTATGAGCAGAATAGAGGAAAGCCAACTTTACAAAGGCTTGGGATGACAAGAAGAAAGGAAAGATGGATCAAAGAAAGAAAGGATTCAATCCACCTTTCATGAGGAATATATCTCAATCATATCAACAAGGGAAGCCATCTCAAGGTGATCATAAAATGACAGTGTTAGTCACCATTAAATTTTTATTATGCGAAATCAAGAGTTCAAAATCTAGTAGATCGGTAAATTTGGTTTGGAAGCCTGATAAACTAGGAAAGGGGATGAATATGGTGGGGGAGGGATAAATCTGGTAGGAGCGCTAAGTCGATCGGGTTCGAAGTATCATGGAGCTTTGAAGGTTTCCCTTTCTGCACATCACAAACATCACAGAACCTTGAACTGGCGAATTTATGGAGGACGGTGGATCTACGGTGGATAGGAGCTTTGGGAATCCGTGATTTGACGGTTTCCAACACACATCACTACAATCTCCCGGAGTGCCGAATTGGTGAACTCAAGAATTAGGGTGGATGAACGATCCATGAATTCTCAAAAATCGACGACTGAGATTTATTACGGAACTCCGGGCTTCAAAAGTTCTGGGTTGTCCATACTCTCCAACCTTCCGGAGTGCCCAGTCTTCGGACTGTGGTATCTCTTCCTACGTACTTTCTCTCGATCAATGGTTGATATTAACTCTAGCCTCTGGGAGTTCTCGACTCAATGCAATTGCAACATAACTCCTCCAGAGTACATGTTAGTCACCATTAAATTTTTATTGTGCGAAATCAAGATTTCAGAATCCAATGGAACGCTAAACCAGTTTGGAAGCCTGATAAGCTAGGAAAGGGACCAAATATGGCAGGAAAGGGATAAATATGGCAGTAACGCCAAGCTGATCGGGTCCAAAGTATCGTGGATCGTGAGTTCTCAATATCAACAACCGAGAGCAATTGTGGGGGGTGAAGTTATGTGGGGTTTAATTTCGAAGGGCGGTCCCACAATTTAAACCACGTGTTTCTCTCGAGGATACATGGCATCACCGGGTGCATTGCGGGAGAAAAGGCGGGTTACCTCAAAACCACTTCCTTGCGCCTCCAAAAAATAAAAAAAGTAGAAAGGGATCGAAACGCCAAAAGAGCCAGAATCCGGGTCTTGAAAAGTTTTCTTGCTTACCATTGTAATTGGTTTCAAAACTGGAACGTTTATTTCTTATCATTGTAACCAGTTTCAAACCAAAGAAACTCAGATTGTATAAATATTAGGAGTTTCAAATGCATTAGGGGTTGACAGAAGTGAAAGGGTATGTTTTTAGCTATTTGGAACTTGAACGCAATTTTCTGAAGCTGAATAGAATGCACATGCAGATGTCTTGAAATCTCCACGAAAAGATTCTAATGGTGGCGGTCCGAGATTTGTCTTCTTTCTATGTATGTATTTCCTATGATCTTGATTTCATTTTAACTGTCTTCTGTTTAAATTGGATAGTTAAAGGCCCATAATTGATCTTGTGATGCTCTCGTCTTAAGCAATTTAAACTGTGTTAAGTTCTTCCTAACTAAGTCAGAATTCATTTATTAATGCTCTGAAACAGTTATATGTTTTTCCTTTCTTCTTACACTCTGCAAATTTCAATTTATAACTCAGATTCATCGCCTCATTCAGCCTTTATCCTCTAGAGATTTCTACTGGCCAGTCAGTGCTTCCATTCATTTTCAGGAGTTCGACTCCATATCCCTAAGTGTCCTTCCCCTTCCTTGCCAACAAAATTATAAAAAACCCTTCAAAGCAACAAAACCTAGCCAATGACTTGTTAAAGAAAACTCATATATTAAAGACCAAGTGACAGGAGAGAGCCCTCCCTGAGCTGAGCAGGCTAGTACCCAGCTCTAAATTGGTTTGTAGGTTACCTCCATCATTTTTTTTATCAACCGAACAAATTTATAGAGTGCTAATATTTTGGCACCGCTGCTGGGGACAAAAGTGAAATCTTCTTGGGGAAAAGAACGATTTAAAGCTTCAAATTTGATTACTGAGGGTGATAGTGAATCAACCACCTTATTGGATGAAACTAAATTTACCTTGGAGACTCCATTATAAAGAGACCAATAGAGTAAATTAGTTTGAGTAGAAATCCTGGCTCCCAAGAGAATTCATACTAGAAGAAATCCAGATCCAGAAGCAATAATCCCTGTGTATGATCCTGAGAAACTTGTACACAAGAGAAAAGAAAGGCCAATAAGCCCAATTTTTTTTCTGGACAAAAATATATCTTTACCCAAAGATGGATTAAAAAATATTGAAGACCGTGATTTTGATTTGAAATTTGAGCAAACTCTGTTCATAACTAGATCTGAATCTGGTTTGAATGAAATCATCTTTGATGAGAAGATGTTCCAAGGTTTAATTTCAGCTGCCTCTATTATACCTGCTATGATTCCTACTCAGAACAATCAGCCACTTCGAGTTCTTCCTGCAGCCATGGTAGCTAAGTTTTCCCCCCTTGTCCTACCTGCTTAGTTACATGATTTACCTCGGGACTAAGTTGATTGATGCTGAAGGCAATGTGTCAGCCCAAAAACACTTAGAATGGTTCAATGATTTGTGGACCTAGAAGAATTAGATTATGAAGAAGCAAAAGTGAGGTTGTTTGCTCAAATTCTCATAGGTGAAGTCAGAAAATGGTTCAGAGCTCTCCCAATAGCTAGTATCCCAGATTTTGCAGCCTTTGAAACAAGTTTTCTTTCAAAGTGGGGTGGCAAGAATAACCCCCTTCAGTTGCTAACCCAATACAACAACATGATAAGGTCACCCGATGAAACAATAAAAGAGTTTTCAGATAGATTTATGAAAGTTTACAACTCAATTCCTACTGAAGTAAAACCTCCTCCTAGAGCTTCTCAACTTAGATATGCTAATTCCTTTGAAAATGATTTTGCTCTGTTGTTGAGAGAAAGAAGATCCAATTCACTAGATGATATGATGACTGATGCAATAGAAGTTGAAGTAAATCTAATGGCTTTGGCAAAGATCAAATATAATTATGACAGAGACATAAACAAGGTTCAAGATAAGGCGCAACCTTCAATTTCATAGTCATCATAAGAGAAATTTGAGTTGATGATGAAGACTATGGAGAAACTCATGCAAAGCATGTCCTTAGATAATAGGCCTAACACCAAAGAGCAGGCTAATTGTCTACCCAGAAATCAAAGGAGACCAAAAATTCCACAAATCAGACAAAGAGACCAGAGGAACCAGGGTAACCAACAAATAAGACCTCCTTTTCAAAACAATTATGTGAATGAAAATTTTGATGAAACTTTTGAAGACAATATGCATTGCTGTGATGGTGATGAAACAAAGGTGTTTTTAACTAAAGAAGAACATGATCATTTCATGGATGCAAATGATATATTAATGCAGGAGAATGATGAAAGGTTAGTAGTGGAAAAGGAAGACTATAAAAAAGAACTGCATAATGCCATCATGCAATTCCAGAAAAAAATATAATCTTCGAAGCAAAAAGGTGCCTGCGAATCCTCCAAAGGGAAATCATACAAAGGAATCTCAAAATAATACACCTTCTTCGAGTCAGCCTAAGAAGGACTCTATTGCAAAGGATGCTATGGACAAAGGAAAACAAAAGGAATAACCTCCAAAGAAAGTACCTGAAGTAAGAAAGGAGACAATCATTAAAGAGGTAGAAAAAACCTCATCTTCCTTTAACTTTGAAAGTGAGATGGCCAAAATTAAAATCTTTGTTCTATTCAATGAGATGATAAAGAATCGTGAATATAGAAATTAGATCATTAGGATGCTCAAGATGGAAGAAACTTTTGAGACTATAAATATACAAGATGATCATCCTGCCATCTTGTTTGGCCCACATGTAGAGGAGAGTAGTGATTCTAATGAGGTCCATCCTTTCTATGTTAGTATGAAGATTCATGATATGAATTTACATAATGCTATTTTAGATTCAAGAACATCCCATAATTTGATGCTCAAGGTGGTCATGTACCAATTGGGTCTAGACATTACAAGGCCTTACAAGGATCTTTTCTCCTTGGATTCAAGGAAGGCAAAGTGATTGGGCCTAATCAAAGATCTGGTAGTATATTTGTCTCAAATTCCAATGAAAAATATGGTCATGGATGTGGTGGTTGCTGATATCCCTCCTAAATTTGGCATGTTGTTATATAGATCATGGGCTGCAAAGTTGAAAGGGACTCTGCAAATGGATATGTCATATGCCACTATCCCTGTTTTTGGCCAAGATAGGAGGTTGTACAAGGAAGTATTGCTCAAGTACATGGTCAGTAACAAAGCCCAGCCAAACAACCATCCCATTTACTCTGTGGAGACTGAGATTGGTTCTTCCATTTTCTTTAATGATTTGAGTTTTGAAGAGGTGATGCCAAAGAATGACATGAATATCAAAGACAAACCTGATCAACAAACAAAGGAAATTTCAGATCAGCTAAACAGTGCAAAAAATGAAATGTGGAATATGAGCTTTGATGGAGCTATCAGCAGAGAAGGAGCAGGGGTTGGTGTGTGGATTAACCCCCCCAAATCAGGTACAAAACTTTGTTCTTACAAAATTTCTTTTGATTTCACAAATAACATGGCTGAATATTAGGCATTAGTGTTGGGATTGAAGACTTTGAAAGAAATGGGTGCTAGAAGGATAGCTATACATGGATATTCTGAGCTAATTATAAATCAGATAAAGGGTATATATCAAGAAAAACACCCTAGATTAAGAGAATATAGGAATATATTGCTTGATCTTCTTGAAGAATCTCCAGAATATAATCTTTTAGTGATTCCAAGGGGGCATAATCAAATCACTGATGCCCTGGCTACTTCAGCCTCACTTTTCAAAATTCCATTTTTTCCTAACATAAGATATGAGATTGAGGTCAAGCACAGGTGAGCAGTACCTAATAAAATTAAGTAATGACAAGTTTCCGAAGATGACAAACACGTAGAAAGTTTCCTTAAGATGGATGGTGAATTTGCAAATTTGAATATAGATGAGGAATATTGTTGTGAGGAAGAAGATGCAACTGTGTTCGCAAATGATGACTATTTCAAGAATCAGTTTGTTGGTAAGGATATAATGTAACTAAAAAATAACATCATTCACAAAGGCTTGGTCCCATTAGAAAAACTCTTTGAAAACAATGATGTAGCCATAAGTCCTAAAATTACTGCAAATGATGGAGATGTTGAAGATTGCAACATTGGGACTCGGGAAGATTCCAAGATCATCAAGCTATCCAAGACACTTAGCCCATAGGTCAAGAAAAGGTATATCAATTTAATGAAATAATTTCCTGATGTTTTTGCATGGAGTTATGAAGATCTAAAGGTTTATGATACTAAAGTGATTCGACATGTGATCCCAATCAAGGAGGATCACAAACCTTTCAAGCAGAAAATAAGAAGAATTAATCCTTTGCTACTACCATTGATTGAAAAAAAGATAAAGAAGTTGTTTGAGGCCAAGATCATAATGTCTTTGAGGTTTTCTAAGTGGGTGGAAAATATGGCAACTGTTAGGAAGAAAAGTGGAGAGATCATATTATGTGTGGACTTTCGGAATATGAACATGGTATCTCTCAAGGAAAATTATCCGCTGCCCAAGATGGATCACATTCTGCAGAAGGTGGTTGGTTCTCAAAAAATATCAATGCTGGATGGTTTCTCTGGGTACAACCAAATCATGGTACACCCTGATGATTAGGAGAAGACAACCTTTACAACACCATGGGGCACCTTCATGTATGCCAAAATGCCTTTTGGGCTCATGAATGCAGGAGAAACTTTCCAAAGGGATATGTATATAGTCTTTGATGATGAGAAAGATAAGTTTATTGTTATTTACTTAGATGATATCACTGTATATTCAGTTTCTGATGATGGACATCTTAAACATCTAAGGAGATTTTTTCAGAAATGTAGGAAGTTTGGCATCTCATTGAATCCCAAGAAGTCTAATTTTGGCATGGAAGAAGGAATGTTGCTTAGTCACATTATTTCAAAGGAGGGAATAAATATAGATCCTAACAGATTTGAAGGAATCCTTAAAATTGGCACACCTAGATGCAAGAAAGAAGTACAATATTTCCCAGGGAAAGTTAATTTTCTGAGAAGGTTCATCCCTAATTTGGCTGAAACCATAAAGCATATCACTAACATGCTTAGGAAAGGAAGTGGGATAAAGTGGACTCCTAAAGCCATGAAGTCTTTTAAAGATATTAAAGTGGAATTGACCAAAGCCCCAGTGCTGGCTAGTCCCAATTTTGCAAAAGACTTTATATTGTTTTCTTTTGCCTCATAACACACCATTGCTGGTGTTTTGTTACAAAAAGATGAACAAAAATTTGAAATTCATATAGCTTACTACAACATGACATTGAGGGATTCCCCACTAAAGTATTATATCATGGAAAAGCAAGCATATGCACTGGTCAAGGCCCTAAAGGAGTTTAGAGTTTATATCTTGCATTCCCATACCGTTTCTTATGCACCCAACAGTTCTGTGAATGACATTTTGACTCAGCCCGATTCTGAGAGTAAAAGGGGAAAGTGGATAGTTGTGTTGTTGGAGTACAACCTCGAGATCAAACCTACAATGTTGATCAAGGGGCAGGGACATGCAAATATGATGGCACAGTCAAATTGTGATCTCTTGGGAATTAATTTTATTGTTGATTTATCAACAGATTCAGAAAAAGAAAATGTCCCTCAGGTATCCCAAAAATTCATTGAGTCCCCATGGTATGCTTACATTATTTATGTGTTGAGAAATTTGCAGGATCCTCCTGAATTGAGCAAAACCAAGGCCAGGATTTTGAAGCTAAAAGCAACAAAGTTTTGCATTCTACACCAATCTCTGTATTGGAAGGATACAGGTGGGATCTTCCTGAGTTGTTTGCTCAAGGAATAAGTAGAAAAAACCATCAGAGAGTTTCATAAAGGTGATTGTGGAGGACACCATTATTGGAAAACTAATGTGCACAAAATATTAAGGGCAAGTTTCTATTCACCTAATATTTTTTCTGATGTTTACAAAGAGGTCTCAAGCTATCATGAATGCCAAATTTTTGATGGGAAGAGAAAACTGCAGCCTTTGCCTTTGAAGCCTATCTCTGTTGAAGCACCATTTAGGCAATGGGGCCTTGATTTCTTAGGATAAATTCATCCATAGTCCTCAGCTCAACATAAGTGGATACTGACAGCCACAAATTACTTCACCAAGTGGATTGAAGTAGTCCCCACAAGGCAAGCCACCGATACTGTTATCATTCATTTTTTGGAAAACAATATTTTGTCTAGATTTGGTTGTCCAGTTAAAATCATCACTGACAATGCAACAACATTCAAGTCCAAAAAGATGGAAAATTTTTGCAGTGATTACAATATAACTCTTGGCCATTCCACAACTTATTACCCTCAAGGTAATGGGTTCGCTGAGTCATCCAATAAGAGTTTAACCAAAATTATCAAAAAACTGTTGCGAGATAACAAAAAGGCTTGGCACAAGAAGTGTATTTATGCACTATGGGCTGACAGGATCACTACTAAGGTCTATTGCCACTTCACCCTTCCAGATTGTGTATGCCACATAAATGATTTTTCCTACTTCATTAGGATTTCCAATGATGATATTGCTAAAAGAGTAAGATGTTGAACCATATTCCACTCAAAGGAGGACAAATGAACTAATAAATGTTCAACAAACAAGAGAGAAAGCATTCAACAACTCTCAACTCCACCAATATAGGATTAAAAAATCTTTTGATAGGAATACAAAGGAAGATGATTTCAAAGTGGGGGATTTGGTGTTGAAATGGGATGCCATAAATGAAGATAGAGGAAAGCATGGAAAACTTGACCATCTGTGGCTGGGACCTTTCACAATTGTGGCATACTATGGAAATAATGCCTATCTGCTACATGAACATAATGGAGATCTTGTTGGTGGGGGACCTGTGAATGATAGGTTTCTCAAGCATTATCTCGCTTAAATAAGTTTTCACTCTTCCCATTTAATTGTATATAACCATTCTTGTTTTTTAGTTGTAGCATTTGAAATCAAATCAATACAAAATTGAAGCCTGAAGCAAAGGCCCGAAGTTTATGCTGAGTATAATTGGAGTTATGTGAACAAAGTTTCGTGAATAAGTTGTTGATCGATTTAGTTGCGTGAGTGAAATAAAGCCCAATGGACATGCACTTGGTCTGTCATTCTTTGCTACCTCGCTGAGAGGATATCATCCCCAGTTGGAGCCCATGTTAGTAACCATTAAATTTTTATTATGCGAAATCAAGATTTCAAAATCTAGCAGATCACTAAATTTGGTTTGGAAGCATCATCCCTTTTCGTACATCACAAACATCACAGAACCTTGAACTGGTGAATTTACGGAGGACAGTGGATCTACGGTCCACATTCTCTGTTAATATCTATGGTGGATAGGAGCTTCGGTGGTTTCCAACGCACATCACAAAAATCTCCCAGAGTGTCGAATTAGCGAACTCGCGAAGTGAGGTGGATCAACGGTCCACAAATTCTCAACAACCGACGACTGGGATTTATTATGGAACTTTGGGCTTCAAAAATTCTGGGCTGTCCATACTCTCCAACCTTCTAGAGTGCCCAGTCTCCGGACTGTGGTATCTATTGCCATGTACCTTGTCCCGATCAACGATCGATATTAACTCCAGCCTATGGGAGTTCTCGACTCAACGCAACTGCAACGCAATTCCTCCGGAGTACATGTTCGTCACCATTAAATTTTTGTTGTGAAAAATCAAGATTTCAGAATCTAGCAGAACGCTAAACTGGTTTGGAAGCCTGATAAACTAGGAACGAGGCCAAATATGGAAGGAAAGGGCTAGGTCTGGTAGGAACGCCAAGATGATCGGGTCTGAAGTATCGTGGATCATGAGTTCTCAAGATCAACAACTGAGATCAATTGCAGGGGGAGAAGTTCCGCGGGCTTTAATTTCGAAGGATGATCCCGCAATTTAAACCATAGTTTTCTCTTGGGGGTACGCGACATCACCAGGTGCATTGCAGGAGGAAAGGAAGGTTACTTCAAAACCACTTCCTCGCACCCCCATAAAATAGAAAAGTATAAAGGGATCAAAACACCAAAAGAGCCAGAATCCAGGTCTTGAAACGTTTTCTTGCTTCTCATTCTAATCGGTTTCAAAACCAAAACGTTTCTTTCTTATCATTGTAACCGGTTTCAAATCGAAGAAACTGAGATTGTATAAATATTAGGAGTTTCAAATATATTAGGGGTTGGCAGAAGTGAAAGGGAACATTTTTAGCCATTTGGAACTTGAATGTAATTTTCTGAAGCTAAATAGAATGCACATGCATATGTCTTGAAATCTCCACGAAAAGATTCTAATGGTGGTGGTCTAAGATTTGTCTTCTTTCTTTGTATGTATTTCCTGTGATCTTGATTTCATTTTCACAATCCTCTGTTTAAATTGGATAGTTAGAGGCCCAAAATTCATCTTGTGATGCTCTCGTCTTAAGCAATTTAAACTGTGTTAAGTTCTTCCTAACTAAGTTAGAATTCATTTATTTAATGCTCTGATGCAGTTGTATGTTTTTCCTTTCTTCTTACACTCTGCAAATTTCAATTTATAACTTAGATTCATCGCCTCATTTAGTCTTTATTGTCTGGAGAGTTCTACCGACCATTCAATGCTTCCATTCGTTTTCAGGAGTTTGACTCCATAGCCATAGCCCTAAGTGTCCCTCCCCTTCCTTGACAACAAAATTATAAAAAACCCTTCAATGCAACAAAACCTATCCAATGAATTGTTAAAGAAAACTCATATATTAAAGACCAAGTGACATGAGAGAGCCCTCTCTAAGATGAGCAGGCTAGTACCCAGATCTAAAGTGGTTTGTAGGTTACCTCTGTCATTTGTTTTATCAGCCGAACAAATTTACAGAGTGCTAACAAACATATTCCTTGGGAAAGAGGCCAAGACAAGAATCCATAAAGTGTTGGGGATGTCAAGGAGATCACATGTATAAAGTCTGTCCTCACTGAGGAGATAAGATGAATATTTTGCATAGTGTCAAGAAGGAGGAGACAATAGAGGACATGGGAAAAAACATGCCAATAATTTATGGAAAATTGGATAATAGACAAGTAGACTATCAATCCCACATGATTGAAGTGGAAGGTAAGATTGATAATCAACCCATAATGATTTTATTTGATTTTGGAGATAGTCATAGCTATATAGATCCAAAGCTAGTTGAAAGATTTAAATTGAATAAATGTAAGCGTGAAAAGTCTTGGTTATTTCAACTTGCTACTAGAACCAAGAGAAGCATTAATGAAATTGTTAAATAATGGCCTATAAACATGAATGGAACTAACACTAAGGAAGATTTGAACATCATACCATTGGGGTCTTATGAATGCTTGATTGGTATGGATTGGCTAGAAAATCATCGTGTTGTTTTAGATTGTTATAACAAGGTGTTCACATGTCTTGATGAGGAAGGGAATTCAAGGACAGTGCAAGGTATTCCAAGGGCTATATCTGTCCGAGATATTTTAACATTGCAGTTGAAAATAAGTTTTAGAAAAGGGTGCCAGATATATGCATCCCATATGGAAGAGCCAATGAAGGATAAGAAGCCAAGTCTCAAAGATTATCCAATCTTAAAAGAGTCTGAAGATGTGTTTGAGGAATTTCCAGGATTTCCACCAAAGAGGGATATAGATTTCTCAATTGAATTAAAGCCTGGAGTTTCCCCAATATCTAAGACTCCCTACAAAATAAGCACGCCAGAGCTAAAAGAGTTGCAAATGCAACTAGAAAAATTGTTAAAAAAATGGTACATACACCCAAGTGTTTCTCCTTGGGGTGCCCCGGTTCTTTTTGTCAAGAAGAAATATGGAACACTGAGATTATGTATTGACTTCAGACAACTGGACAAGGTTACAGTCAAGAATAAATATCCTTTTCCAAGGATTGATGATTTTTTTTATCAGCTGAAAGTAGGAAATATATTCTCCAAGATTGAATTTAGGTCAAGCTATCATCAAGTGAGAATCAAATAAGAAGACACTAGAAAAAAAACCTTTAGGACAAGGTATGGACACTATGAATTTATGGTGGTGCCTTTTGGATTGAAAAATGCACCAGTGACATTTATGTGTCTGATGAATGGGGTGTTAAGAGATTTCCTCGATAAGTTTGTAATTGTATTCTTAGATGATATTCTTATATATTCCAAAACAAAAGAAGAGCATGAGTGACATTTGAGGATGGTGCTACAAGTGTTAAGACAACACCAACTGTATTCCAAATTGAGTAAATGCACCTTCTATGAAAAACATATCCATTATTTGGGTCACATTGTTTTAGAAGAGGGCATAGCAGTGGATCCAAAAAATATTGAAGCAATCAAGAGTTGGCCAGTGTCAACAAATAATTTATAAGTTAGATCATTTATGGGCCTAGCTGGTTATTATAGGAGATTCATTGCGGGATTCTCCAAAATTGCACATCCAAAAAATATTTACAAAAGAAAGGAGTAAAGTTTGAATGGAGAGCTAAATGTGAAGAAAATTTTCAGCACTTAAAGGATTTGTTAACTAGTGCACCTATTTTGAAATTTGCAGATCCAGATGAGGATTTTGCTGTGTGCACAGATGTATGCAAGGAAGGGCTCGATGGAGTCCTTATGCAAAATGGACATGTAATTTGTTATGAGTCTAGAAAGTTGAAGGAACATGAAATAAATTATTCCACACATGACTTAGAGTTAGAAACTATAATACATGACTTAAGGATGTGGAGGAATTAACTCATGGGAAAAAATTGAATTAAGGACATACCATAGTGGTCTGAAATATCTGTTTGAACAACCAACATTAAATGTTTGAAAAACTAGATGGCTGGAATTTCTTAGTGAATATAACTTTGATATCAAGCACATAAAGGGAAAAGAGAACAATGTGGCTGATGCACTTAACATAAAGGTGCATTAAAGGCATGCTTCAACCATTAGTATGTACAGGACATATTTAAATATAAAATTCTAGAGTCTGTAACTGCAAATAAGAATTATGTGAAAGTTAAAGAAAGCTTACACCAAAATGATATACAACATAAATATAAGGATTACAAGCTAGAAGAGGATGGAATCCTCTTATTTCAGAACAAAGTATATGTTCCCAATTCTCAGGAATTGAGAAATTTAGTCCTAAAGGAGATGCATAATGTGCCATATGTTGGACATCCATGATATCAAAAAACTATTATAGTTGTAAGAGGCCAATATTTTTGGCATGGTATGAAGAAATATGCCACTAATTATTTGGCAAGATGCATGAAATGTCATAAGGTAAAGGCTGAGCACAAACATCCAACGAGATTGCTGCAACGATTTCCCATTATTGAATGGAAATGGGAAGTTGTTACTATCAATTTCATTACTAAATTGCCCAGGACAACAAGGAAACATGATTCCATCATGGTAGTGGTGGACATGATTACAAAGGATGCACATTTCATTTCGTTAAAAATAACTCATAAGGCAACCAATATTGTAGAAATTTACATGAGAGAAATTGCTAGGCTCATGGTGTGCCTAAGGGAACAGTGTCAAATTGAGATCCCAAGTTCACTTCCAATTTTTGGAGGGTTTTTTTTAAGGGATTTGGGACAAATTTAGATTTCAGTACAACATATCACCCAGAGTCAGATGGGAAGATGGAAAGAATTAATTGAATAATTGAATATATGTTGAGAATGTGTGTAATGGACAAGCCTTCTAAGTGGGAGGAATATATCCATTTAGTTGAGTTTACATACAATAATGGGTATTAGGAATCATTGAATATGAACCCATTTGAAGCATTGTATGGAAAAAAATGCAACACACCGGTAAGTTGGAATAACCCAACAGACAGAGATGTGATTGGGCCCAAGCTGTTAAAGGAAATGGAGGAACAGATGGTAAAGATCAGGCATAATTTGAAAGTTGCAACAGAAGAGCTATGCCGATAAAAAGAGAACAAATAGAGAATTCAAAGTGGGAGAGCATGTGTTTTTAAAAGTTAAAGCCAAGAGAAGCTCCCTGAAACTAGGAAGTTGCCCGAAGTTGGCAGTGAGATAGTGTGGACCTTTTAAGGTCTTAGAAAAGATGGGAACAATTGCATACATGCTAGCATTACTTGCATCCATGATAATTCATAACGTGTTCCATGTGTCTTTGTTAAAAAAGTATGTTCCTGATCCTAGTCATGTGATTGACTGGAATGTGATCTAGGTGGAACACAAAGGGGATTTCCAGGTGGAACCAATGCACATCGTATATCAGAAGGTAAAAGTGCTCAGGAACAAAGACATAGGCTTGGTAAAGGTTTAATGGACCTGTTACGGTCCCGAATATGCTACATGGGAGCATGAGGAATCCATGCATGAAGCATACTCGCAAGTTTTTGCAAGTTTTGAAGAAAACATAATGTACATTTGTACATAAGTGAATGAAGACTCCAGTTTGGCAGTTAAAGTTCTTGGAGACACAACTATGAGATTCCTGTCCAACCAATGAGGGGTTGAGGGGAAAAGGGAGTTGATGGTTAGAATTTTTGTATGAGTCATTAAGTTACAGAATTATCAAGTATTTTGATGTAATGTTTCATATATGTTAATGTGTAAACTGTATGGTTATGTGCACTGACGAAAATGTAGTTTGTAGGGGGAGGGGAATGTAACATCCTCGTTTTCAAACCCAAAAATAGCGATGTATATTGTAAATGTAGTGTGTGGACGATAGCCAAGCAATGCATATTGTAAATGTGATGTATGTCTGAGAGCCAATATGTAAACAATGTAAATTGAAATACAATGAATGAAACGTATCACCAGCTATAGAAAGACAAAGACGTTTATTGGGGGCTAAGTATCCACAAAATAAGGAAGGGGTCAAAGGGGGAGAATTACCCATGTCTATTAAACCAAAACCCATTTCCAATTTCCTTCAAAATTATCCTTATCATGAACCTTCCATTAGTTGTTGAGTGTTCTAGAGCCCAATCATTGAATTCATGTAAGAGGGTTGGAGTGAGAGTCATTTGCCATAGTTATTGAGAGAATGGGGGATGAGTACAATCAACTTAGGGAAGAGTGAGAGTCAATCAAGCAAGAGAAAGAAAGGAAATTCGTATGGGTAGGAGACCAAAATTATGCATTCACGTTTTTGCATAAAGAGTTGTTTTTATATGAAGTTTTCTGGCCAACAATGTAGTTCTGAGTGTGGGAGCTTGTAGGTAGCCATTGTGGACATGTTTGGCTGCTGCTTGGAGCTGTAATTTTGTGGAGAAAGAGGTTGTGTTCCTAGGAGCGACAAGTTATTCAAAATTCATCCAAGAAGCATGCATTTTGGATGTTGGGAGAATTTGTGTTGCAACTGTAGAATTCCTGAAGTCCCAACAAGTAGAATTCCTATCCAACCTATGTTGGAAGCCCTGGAGGTGAGTGTAAAGGAATGAGGGACTCTGAAAAGTGAAGGGGGATTCCATCCCTTGGGTTGTGTAGGTTGAGGGGAAGTGTGATGGTGGACTAGAATGAGCTAAGAGTTTAACTGTTGAAAGGGGGTTAGCCAACTTTAGGGACCACTGTCTCTTGCGGATTTGTATCCCCAGCTCAGGGGTGTGTTGCTATAGATAATTGGAAAAACAAGGCTACGGTTGGGAGGAATGTCCGTCCTCTATAGCAGGTTGCATACTTTTATAATATAACTGTTCTTATCCGCTGTATTGATGTGTTAAATGATGATATATAATTGATGTACATTTTAGTCCGAGTTATATTTGGTTAATGTTGCTTATTGTGAGCAGAAAGATGAATTCATGTCTCTATTTTATGGTTGAATGTTGTTGTACGTATTTAATTGTTGTTTTTCATAGTAAGAGTATATATATATATGTGTGTGTCTGTGTGTGTGTTTATTGAATATGGACAACTAAATGAACTTGAATTTCATGTTGTGTGTTAATTTTCGCATTTAGATTTAGTATGAATAATTTTAGTAAGTCATTTTAACATTGGCATGACCCAGTTGGGGGCTGGGTAGATTACATAAATAAGATACATACATTACATAATCCACTCATACTAGGTACACACTCAAACTTTTCAAGTACCACTACATATAATAAAAACAACATGACATCATAGACTTGCTACAACTATAATGTGTGATTTACATTAACATATGGTCTCGCGTCTTTTTTATTCATCCTCACACAAATTTTACCTTCGTTGTCCACCATCATTTGACTTCCGCTACTACCATCTTCATTGTTGTCTCAACACTGTCACCAACTTCCCTTCGATGATGATTTCTTCACTGCGAGCTTTATCTTTGAACGTGATTTCTCCTTCCTTTTGTACATGCAAAAAATTGATCATTGATGTCCATTTAAAAATAAATCCATCTACTGAGATACATGGGTACTGTTGATTAAGGTTGGTTGTCATTGATGTCAACCCTTGAAGAAAGCCCTGTAGCACAAAGGTTTGGGTAATGGACCCAATATTGTTTGATGTAAATATGACTCATTATTCTTTTTTCATGGTTGATAAGAATTAAATATGGATGAACTCCAAAGTGGTCCCCTTATGGTGAAAGCCCTCACGGGAAGACGCTTTGCGGAGTAAGAGGACCCGTGCTTAATTTTGGAATAATGAGATGAAGGAAAATGAATTTGTCAGGGAAAATATCTTAGATGGATAGTGCTTGTCATGCCATTTTCGGTGGTATGTAGAACGTCACATAAATCCTCACGGTTAGAGAGTTATGACCATGTGAAGTTGGAGAACCCAGGTTTGGGTAATGGACCCAAGTTTGTTTGATGGATAACGGTATGATTTTTGATATATTTGAAGGTAATAATATTCTATATGGATAGTACA
>ML844099.1:5220-22271 GCA_009831015.1 Picea engelmannii | reverse complement strand
CCTACGTTCCTTCCTCCAATATAGCGGTCGTGATAAACCTCAGATCCACTGAAAGGATCTTGTTCGTTCATCTAGCAAATGAAAGGGTGCTCTCTTTCGGTATTGGAAACTCTCTATCCTTCCTAAACTTCTGCAACTATGAAGGACTTGAGAGCTTTGCGCTCTTTCTCCTAGACTTGACTCTTAGAAGAGTCTTTAGCACAACTATTGCGCTCCTTCATCAAGGGGTTCTGGGTTTCTATTTGATTGCAGAGAGCTTGTGCATAATTGGCACTACCTCTCATGAGATTAACAAACTTTGTCCTCTAAGGGACTTAGGACGACTAGGTGAGCAAACCATCGTACATGCAACTACACCTAAGATCGACGAGCTCATAGTTTGGGGATATAGCTTAAGACACTATAAAAATCTAGAATTTATGGGAACAAGTCATGTATGAACCCTATAATTCCTTTCTTTCCTAATTATACGAGTCTGCAGAAAATAGAAGGGATACAGTATATCCATTGAGCATTCATTCGCATTCCTGAAAGCAAGCACAACATACCAATTCATACACTGTTACAACTAAATTACATAGGGTCATAATTCACTTATCTATTACAAGTTACTGCCAACCAACTAACTATGGGTGTTCATCCTTCCACCCAACCATAGGCACAAAGGCATTTATTCTTATTACTCTGGCCACCCCCGTGCCAAGCCATGATATCACCGGGGAATACTCACACTTCTCGAGGGTTCTTCTTCCGTATTCTCTTTTGTTTGGGCCCTGTTCTCTGTAACTCATAGCTTTCTCTCTTGGTTATGGCCTCAGTGAGGTTTCTCAGATTATCCTTGGCATAAAGCTCGTGACCTTCAATTCATGACTCGCTGGAGAGCTCTATGCATCTCCCTTGCGAGATTATGCTCCCTTTTGTCTGGTGTCTCCTCTCCCCTGTGTATCCCTCTTACCCTGGAAGGTTTTTCCGACCTATCTTGTTCCTTCTGTTAGATGGAAGCTCAGGTCTGCAAGTGATACTTCGGGATGACAACCCATATTTCCATTCATGGGGGCGGTTGATAATTCAACCACTAGTCCTTTCTTCATTAACTGATTTCTCTCCTTGGGATTCAAAGGAGGTTTTTCATCCTTATCACAGGAGATTTGGGGTTATTTGATATATGAGCCCTGTCTTATAGTTTTCACATTCTTCCTCTAGTGATATCATGGCCCGTACTTTCAAGGCTTCACCCCCACAGTCAGTCATTGGCAACTCGGTCAATAATACATTTGCATTGTCCTCATGTCTCAACATGGTAATTCCTATTTTATGATTATTTACAAATTGGGGGAAACAGGGTGTTATAGACACCATGTCAAGGGACAAAAATTGTTCATGGCCTCCAAGAGATCTTCATTTGACAGAATAAACACACTCTAGAAGGAACACATGTTGAGGGTCGCGATAAGGGTAAGGAGGTCAGGCTCCAATAGACATACCGAAGAGATCACCATGTCAAATACCGGATCCAAGTCATAAGATATTGAGCATACAATAAGAGGCTCATCTTCATCAGCAACTGAAGGCATGAGAGACAACACCACATAATTGTAAATCCTAACCTTGTACAATATCTACTACAAACAGATATTCAGAAAAGAACAGAAAATATACAATGGAAAATACAAACATTACACAGATATTTTTCCACTGGAAACCCAAACCGGGAAAACCAACATATTCTACATTCATGCATTGTGTTACATTGTTTACAATACAATATACATATAGGAGCCAACGGCATCCAAAACCCTAACCCAATGTCTTGTATTAGTCCAAAACCCTAATTCCTTAACTGTAAATAGAAAACCATCGGCAAAAACCATGTTCTGAAAAACCACCTAAATACATGACACATTTCTCAAGGTAGGTGTCACGTTTCCCGAGGCAGAAAATACATGACACTACTAATCATGAAAATAATATAACACATACCCAACAATAATTCACTTATGGTAGGGGAGACACCATTTGCATATAAGAACCATTTAGGGTGGTCATCTAGTCAAGACCGATGAATGAAAGTTGATCAATAGTGACAATTCTTCCATCGTGAGGAAAAGATATCACACAAAAAAGAGTGGACACAATATCTTTCATGGCATAGACATAATCCCGCCCAAGGAGCAATGCGAAATCCAAGGGGTCCTGGACTACCATAACGTCAATAAAGATAGTTTTCCCACCCAAAGTTACAAGAAACTGAGGAAGGGTCCCTAAAGGTTGACTGGTTCTTCTGTTAAAATCTAATAGATTCTACATAACCAACACAAGCTAAGGACAAACCATATCTTACCAAGTATAGAGGGAAAAATACTAATAGACACACCTTCATCTATCAACGTCTAAGGAACTTCCCGCCCACAAAACTGTACTGTAATCTGGAAAGGACTGTGAGAGGGAAGATGAGGTCCAGTTAGCACACCCCAATTAAAAAGGATGGCCTCATTACTTGGAGGAGGTTCCACGAGAGAAGGAGGAATTCCCCCCATCACGGTAGATTCTATGTCAATGAGAAAAACATGGGAAACATTGGGTTTACTATTGAGCAAGAGAGTAGGATCGATCGATGACGAGATCAAATCGACCACTCAGGTTTCATTCTCCAAGGGGATAATGGGATCGATAGGTGGAAATGGATTGACCACTTGGGTTTCACTCTCTGGTGGGAGAGTGGGATTGACCAAGGATGGGATCAGATCAACCACTTTGTCAACTGGTTCAACTAAGGACGTGACCATATTGACTACATGATCAACCGAATTGACCAATGAAGGGGCCAGATCAATCATTCCATCAACTACAGGTGGGTCGAGGGTAAGTTTGCAATAAGTAGTTGGAAGTTGGGGCTGTGAAATAGTCATGTATTCCAGTAATTTCGAGGCTTTGTCCATACAAGGGAAAATATTAGTTAGATGACTCCCTTTCCATAACGTACATAGTAACTTGAATTTTCTTTTCTTCTTCCCAACTATATCTTGACTAGTTGACGGGAGGTCAACAACATGTTGTTCAGAGGTTGACGACATGCATTGGAGAGGTTGTGTAGACCATGCTTCTATAACCTTGGATATACCATGGAAATCCTTAAGAAGATGGCTACCCTTACAAAGCCTACAAGGGTACTTGGGCTTACGGGTTGTTTGGATGATCTTGGCATCATCAACAATCCTATCACAATTAACAGTAACTGGTTTCTTTCCAACATGTTCGACAATGGTTGGAATTTTGGACCCTTGTTTATTTTTCTTCTTCTTCTTCTTATCCACCGAGTTACTAGATTTAGAGATTTCACTAGACGAAGAAGATGAAATGGAAGAATACCTTGCAAGTGAAGAAGGAGAAGAAGATCTTACTGGTGAAGAAGGTGAAGGATTGATGTGAGGTTGATGATATTGGGAGGAAGTTCTTACAAATGAAGCATTAACTGCATTCAGGACTACCTGAGTGGAAAACAACCATACTGGTAATCCAATTTTGAGACCTGGAAGGATCAAAGTAGCGATGTGAGGAGGACCAATGTTTATGTAAGAAGTAAAAACAAAAGGTTCCCCTGAAATAGAGGTTCCTTCATTGTTCATTCCGGGAATTGATTCCATTAAAAAAAAAAATCCAACATAGAGTCCACTAGGGAAAACAAACAACACACACTAAAAATCTAGTAAACAAGCAAGCAAACAAAAATTTCTCACAATGAGCACACTAGTTGGTGATGGAATCCAATTTCACGAGGACAAAGTAAGAAAGGGATGAGATGGAGCAGGTGGAAAATTTACGTTGACGACCTGATTAACGGACTTACGCCTTGGTGCAAGCTCCCACACATAATCGTGGGTATACACTCCAAGGAGCCCGAGTGAGTTTGGCCAACATCAATTCTAGGTTCCGTGAAGACTTGCCCCTCCACATTCATCTTGTGTAAAGACCCTAAATATATAGGCCACTAAGGTTACCAATTATTACCGTGATGTATGGGGAAACAATTGACAGTCTGATCCACATGCAAAGGTAGGGTATCTAGCTCAAAATAAACTTGAAAGGATTCCACTCATCATTGTGGGTATACCTTCAAACGACCCCTGTAATACACACAATATCTACACCAAGACCAACAAAGCAGGGTGAGTAACTCTGCCAGTCTCAATGCGACCTCAGGTTTGACCCTTTTGTGAGAAGGGCTTCCCAGGAAAAAATGTAGCAAGTGGATTTCAACACTCCCTAATGCAATATTCTATATTTGTTTGTAGCTTTGGAAAGTTATCTTCCACACCTATTCCAGATCCCTACAACTAATTTGATGTAGGTTTGCTACCAGAAAATACCAAAATGTCTAATCAATTTTTATAAGCATTTAATTTTTAAGGTTGTTGTTACTCAAAAGGAAAATGACATGGACAATATGGTTTTTTGACCAACTCTAAACAATGCAAAGAAATAAGAATGGAAACATTTCACTTTGATGAAAGCTATATTATGAGAAGGAGAAAACATTTATCATTCCCATATGCACAATGTCCCAAAATTTTATTAAACTCATCAACATCAAGATCTTCAAGAACTGAGCAAAAGAGACTGTAAACCAATACACGATTCTTGGTGTAACGTCCCCGGCCACCCATGGCCGGGCCACGCTACATGAGGGAAAACTTTAATTCTCTCACTTCGGAACATACTATAACATACCCAGTATTCAACTGAGCTATGCCATATAAATTTTCTCTTCAAAATGCAATTATAACATATACATACAACAATCTTGTGGAAGATTTACATATAAACGTAAACAAACAATTACATTCTGTAAATATACGATTTCATACAGAAATAACAGTAAACACATACATGCAACATATACAGTAAAATACCCATAAACATACTGATAGTTATAAGCACACATATGATAAACCATAACATAAGCACGTAAATAATAATGCAACATGTAAATTTATCATATGATTGGTACTTGTCTTGGAAATATTGTCACCAGTTGTGTGCAGACCGTCCATGAACCTCCTAACCTTAGAATAAACAGTTCATCACTCTCAACAGTGAGTCACCCCTGAGCTGGGACTAAACTCCACCCGGGTAAAGGAATTTCTATCCAGGCTAAAGGCTCATAGACAACAGGAAAGACTCTGTCTTAGGTGCTCACTCAACTAACAGCCTACAACTTCTCATTCCCCACATGCATGTACCACCTAAGGAAGTGTGCCCCTTCTTTTCTCAACAGTCCTTCGACTGGCCCACTTCCCTTGCAGGGCTTCAGCAATAGGCCAGACAAGAAGTCTCAGAGCACTATAGCTACAGTTTAGCACCTTCAATAAATCAATTCCTAGGAATTCTCTCGTTCAGAGAATTTCTCATGGGCCTGACAACCCACCTCTTCAATTTACCACGGGCATAACAACCCGCTTCTTCAATCCTGCTCCCAAGCTAACCAGGTACACCAATAGGAAATGGTTATGGAAACATGCTGAGATACACTGAAATGAATGTCTGAAGGATAACTGACCGCATGAGTGAAATGGTCATGGAATCATTGACTAGATGATTGAATGATGGAAGGAATCATGGGAGAGATGATCGTAAGAATGATGGAGAAAAAAGTGTGAAAATGAACTAAGTCCCCATGACATGTATGCATGTCCCCAACTTGACACTTGTCATGTTGGAAGTTACTTTGGTCCACTTGTCCCCAACTTTAGAACTTAGGATAAAATAATTATCTATACTTTATGTTTTAAGAAATATTAATATAATATTCCTTTTTGTCTTAAGCTCTCTAGCTTAGCCCTTTCCCTTAAATTTTGGCCCTCCCTTTCCCTAATTGGTGAAGTTTAGTCCCCCATCTCTTTTATTGTGGTCGATCTACGCATAACGATGTATTTTATATTAATCATGAGACATACACAAAATAGGCGCACTGGCCTTTAACATCTAGGTGCTCTGGCCTAATTCCAAAACATAAGCATCCTAGCTTATAATAACTGGATCACCAGCCTATAACACATATCATATACACAAGTCTTGTTGACCTCCATACTATGCGCACTTTAGTTACTATGCACGGTATCTGGAAATGTGCACAGTACATCATTTTACTGCGCAGTATATGCGCGCACTATGCCATGAAAGGTGGATTAAAAAATGATGTCAAAACAACTCACTATATTAAGTACACTTACATTACATTTACAATTGGGTTCATCCGAGGGTATTACAATCCCCTCCCCTTATTTATGCACTATCCTCAGTGCATCATATACCCATATACAACAAATTTTTCAAAAATCCTCAAAAGATGTGGGTATTCTGTCTGCATTTCATCCTCATGCTCCCAAGTAGCATCCTCAGAACCATACCAGGTCCATTAGACCTTTACAAACCCTATGAATCGATTCCGGAGCTACTTGATTTTCCAGTCCAAAATTTGCATCGGATGCACTTGAAAAGTGCCTTCTTGCTCCACCTGAATCACATTCCAAGCAATAACATGATTAGCATCATGTATATATTTTTTTAGAAAGGATACATGGAATACATTATGAAGAAACATAGATGTAGGCAATGGAATCATATAAGCAACTGGACCAATCCTCTCTAGGATTTCAAATGGCCCATAAAATCTGGCTACCAACTTGGCACAGCTTCCCAGCTTCAGGGAACTCCTATTAGATTTCACCTTCAGGAAAACATGATCACCCACTTTGAAATCTCTGTGGGTTTTTTTCTTATGAGGATAAATTTTCTTCCTCTCTTTGGAAACTTTTAAATTATGCTTAATTTTTATCATTTGGTCCTCCATCTCCTTGAGCAACTCTGGCCCAACTACTGTCCTATCAAATGGATTATCCCAGCTCACTGGAGTATTGTAGTTTTTGCCATAAAGTGCTTCAAATGGGCTCATATTCAATGGTGCCTGATACCCATTGTTGTAAGTGAATTCTACCAAGTGCAGGTAGTCATCCCATTTCGATGGTTTTTCCATCACATACATTCTCAGTATGTCTTCTATCACTATGTTCACCCTCTTTGTCTTTCCATCAGACTCAGGATGATAAGTTGTAATAAAGTTCATATTCATTCTGAATCCTTTGAACAATCCTTTCCATAAATTCGAGGTGAATTTCGGGTCTCTGTCAGACACAATTGTTTTAGGAATTTCGTGCAATCGTGCCACTTCCTTCATGAAAATATCAACAACATATGCTACCTTGTGAGTAGTTTTTAGTGGAATAAAATGGGCATATTTGGTAATCTTGTCCACCACTACCATGATCAAATCATGCAGCTTGCCTCTTCTAGACAATCCCATAATAAAATCCATTTTCACCACTTCTCACTTCCATTCAAGAAGGGGGAAAGGTTGCAGCAACCCTTTTGGGTGCCTATGCTCAGCTTTAACTTTATGGCATTCCCTACATCTAGTGATGTATTAAACAATTTCTCTCTTCATACTTGGCCAAAAGTGATGTCTCTTGACCACTGCCATGGTTTTCTAATATCCCGGGTGCCCTGCATAAGGGACATTATGCATTTCATGCAAAATCATACATTTCTAGTCCTGGACATTTGGAAAAAAAAAATTGTTCTTGTGCAACAGTATTCCATCTATTCACAAATTATAATTATCCACCTTTTGTGGAATCTTACCCTGTTGTGGCTTTGCTACCAATTCACTGTATTGCAAATCTGCATTTGTAGCCTCCAAAAATTTTCTTTTAATATCATTCTGAAACATGATAATGGTTGTAGCATGTAGTTCATGCTCCCTCCTGTTGAGTGCATCAACCACTTTATTCTCTTTCCCCTTGATATGCTTTATATCAAAGTCATATTCACTTAGAAATTCTAACTATATTCTTTGATTATCATTTAGATTTGGTTGATCAAATAAATATTTCATACCATTGAGGTTTGTTCTTAGCTCAAACCTTTTCCCCACGAGGTAGTGTCTCCATCTCCTCAAGGCATGCACTATGGCTGCCAACTCCAAATCATGAGTGGCATAGTTTATTTCATGATCCTTCAACTTCATTGATTCATAACATATAACAAACCCATTTTAATTAAGGACTCCATCATGTGATTCATTACATGCATCTGTGCATACAATGAAGTCTTCATTTGGGTCTACAATCCTTAATATTGGAGCACTTGTCAATAATTGTTTCAAGTGTTGGAAACTCTTTTCGCAATCCAGTGTCCACTGAAACTTCACACCCTTTCTTTGCAAGGAAGTGATTGGGTGTGCCATCTTTGAGAATCTTTCAATAAATCTTCTGTAGTAGCCTGCAAGACCCATGAATGATCTTACCTCTATCACATTCTTCAGTGCTGACCATTCTCTAATGTCTTCTATCTTATCAAGATCCACTACTATCCCATCCTTTGAAATGATATGCCCCAAATAATGAATTTGTTTCTGATAAAATGAGCACTTGCTCAATTTGGAATACAACTGATGCTCCCTTAATACTTGCAACACCATCCTCAAATGATGTTCATTCTCTTCCTCTGACTTAGAATATATAAGAATGTCATCCAAAAATACAATGACAAACTTGTCCAGATATTCTCGGAAAACACCATTCATTAAGCACATGAAAACAACTAGTGCATTTGACAACCCAAATGGCACCACTGTGAACTCATGATGACCATACTTTGTCTTGAAGGTGTTCTTTATGATATTTTCCCCTTTAATCCTTACCTGATGGTATCCTGATCTGAGATCTATCTTTGAAAATATCTTTCCATCCTTCAATTGATCAAAGAGATCATCAATCCTTGACAGAGGATACTTGTTCTTAACAGTCATTTTATTCAACTATCTAAATTCAATGCAAAATATTAATGTTGCATCTTTATTTTTCACAAAAAGGACTTGGGGCACCCCAAGGTGACACACTTGGGCGTATATATCCCTTCTTCATAAGTTCTTCAAGCTGCATTTTCAAATCCTTCAATTCTAGTGTACTCATTCTGTAAGGAGTCTTTGACACTGGAGCTGCTCCAAGCATTATATTTATAGAGAAATAAATGTCTCTCTTTGGGGGTAGTCCTGGTACTTCCTTGAACACATCTTCAAATTCTTCTAGGACTGCATAATCTTCCAAATTTGGCACCTTATCTTTAGGAGTCTCTTCCATATGAGATGCAAATATTTGACACCCTTTTCTGTAACATTTCTTCAACTACAATGCTGAAATTTCTCTAATGGTTACTGCTCTGGGAATTTTCTGCACTTTCCTTAGTTTCCCTTCCTCATCCAAACAAGTAAATGATTTGTTATGACAGTCCATGAGAGAATGATGTTGGTCCAACCAATCCATCCCAATTAGACAGTCATATGAACCTAAAGGCAAGATGTTCAAATCTGCCTTGGTGTTTAGTCCATTCATGTCCACGAGGCATGACTTAACCATCTCATTAAATTTTCTTATGGCTCCTGTAGCCATCTTCATCAACCAAGATTTCCCATGATTTCTTCTTGGCAAATGAAAAATTTCCACCATCTTAGGGTCTATATAACTATGACTAGCTCCTGAATCAATTAAAATAGAAATGGTTTGGTTGTTGATCATACCTTCCACTTCAATCATGTGGGACTAATACTCTTCTTGCTTATTTTCCAGGGCTGCATAGATCCTTGGCACATTTCTTCCCATGTCCTCCACTATTTCAGATTTATGTACATTGTGAACAACCCTACCTTTTTCACCTGTGTGAGGACAATCTATGAACATGTGATTTCTTTTAGAACCCCAACATTGAATAGGTGGTTGCCTTAGCCTTTGAATCCCTATGTCAATCGTTCTGGGTTCTTTAGGCATTTATTATCCCTGTGGATTATTTTTGAAGAATGGTGGCTTAGCTCCCTTCTTCCTCTAATCCATATTGAATTTATTTTTGTCTTCCCGATCCTTTTGAAAAGTTGGCCTTACTTTCTGTTGATCATATAAGCATTTAGCTTGCCTTATGGTCTCTTCCAATGTCTTGGGTTCATCATACTGTATTTTTTCACTGATGAATGATGGAAATCCACTCAAATACCTTTGAATTTTTACTGTCTCATCCTTGATGAAAGAGACATACTTCAATAGTTCTAGAAACCTTCTCTGATATTCATCTATGGTCATACTTCCAAGCTTGAGTTCAAAGAACTCTTTCATTTTCTTGTTATAGTATCTCTTAGTTAAGTATTTCTTCTCAAAATACTTCTTGAATTTCCTCCAAGCAACACTTTTCTCTTTAATGTGTTTCACCTGCACAAGATGATCCCACCACATGGAGGCCTTTCCCTTGAGTTGGTAGATAGAAATTCTATGTTCTGCATGAGAAAAATAATTATACAATTGAAAATACTTTCTCATGCCCAACAACCATCTTTCTGCATCTTCATCCTTCTTTTTCTCACCATCAAATGTAGGAGGTTTGATTTTTTTCATTTCTCCTCGTAGATCATCCACCCTAGACCTTGTATGCCTTATGACAGGGGATGGACTTGAGCTTCTACCTTCTCTCTTATTGGAATTCCTTGGGGAGTGATGGTGGTGTCTACTAACACTTCTTGCTTTTCTTTTCTCATCTGAAGGCTTGTGACTTCTAGATTTTCTTAAGCCACTCTCCTTGTCCAATTTATTTTCTATTATGTTCAATCCCTCCAATAAATTCATGTTGAAGTCATCCTGCTAATCCTTGGCTCTCTTAATCCTTTCATTATCATCCTTATGGATTTGGACATCCTTCTGCAAATTTTTAATGGTCTCTTCCATATTCATGTTTTCATTCCTTTCTTCTCCATGTCCATTGGAGTTTGTTCCTTCAATGCCCAAATGGACATCCATCCCTCTGCTCTCATCTTGCTGACTGTAATTCCCCTATGCCTCTTCCATTCCTATGGACTCTGCACTGATATGATCTAATCTAGTTGTTGTTAATTCTGCAAAATGTGTAGCCATAGAAACGTATTAGGCTAACTAATTCAACTATTCATGAAAAATATGAACCATTTTGGTTCAATATATACATCAAAATTATCTCTTATGATTTCTTGGTTTTATCACCATGAAAATTCTAGATAAGACCCAAGTCTTGGGATACATCCGGGAGAAAGGAAGTTTGTCAAAACCACTTTTGCCAAAGTCACGATGTCACGTGCTTCAATATGTCAAAACCACCACTCGTGGAATGGGTGATGGCTAGTCAGATCACCTCATTTCCCTCGTTTGGTACTTCACAACCATATGATGTCAAGTGAATGTTGCCATATAACGAACTCAAAATCTAATCATTTGAAATGGATTAGTCGTTCATGAAAAACCAACGTATTTGTATGTAAGTCTATTCATGATTCATGATTGGGACTCTATAAATACTAATTCTCAAGTATGGAGGCATCATCTTATCCATAAATGGAGTAATATTCAAACTTTGTTCGACCTTCTGATCTCTGTAAAAAAAATTCGGTGTCCACGAAATTGAGTTACATGGAAAAAAACTACGTCCAGTGAGACTAGTTCTTCTAGCAACATGGTAGATTTTCCTATGAGTAAGAAGGAAAAGATAATCACACATATACTAGAGACTAAGTTTCACACAGAACCTGCCATAGAATCAAAATGGGAAGATAGGCTAAATCCCACTATGAGGGATCTAATCATCAAAAGACCAGTTGTTAAGAAGAAACGCAGCAAGCGACAGAAGAAAGAAACCATCGCTGAAATGACTTAAAGTGTTGGAGAGAATCAACCAGTCTAGTTATATACTTTAAAGGAGGAGATCTCTAAGATGAAATGAGTCCTCGAATAAAAGTACATTTCAACAATTTTTGGTCAGATGGTAGCAGAGGTAAGGGGGCCCAGAGATGATATGCCTGTTCTTCAATGGTCCCTTTACAATAGGATAACTATTATCATTCCCTATTTGTAATTTTGGGATTGATACAATTATATAAATGTAGAAGTGGATTTTGGACTATTTATTACGAGATTCTAACTAGTGTTGTTATGAGTCTTGTTTTCTTTCATAGTATGTGTTTCTTGTAAGCTTATATTTCACTTCCATATGTCTGAATCAGAGGAATATAAAACTCAGAATTCATTTCTGAGATGCTCTCGGATTAGAAACCTAGACTATATTTATTTCTTCTCAAACCAACTCTGAATTCATTTTAAATAATGGTCTGATGCGGTTGTCTGTTTCTTTTTCCTCTAATACCATGCAAATTTTCTATTAAAATCAGACTCATCACCTTCCAAACAACTTTGCACGCACAAAAATTCAACCTGTACACCCATATTTATCATGCATAGAAACACCACAAGGTAAATCATTCTTTCATGCACCTATATCCACTATGCATTTCTTCTCCATTGCGCCAATAACTTGCGTGCACTACTTTTGTGTTGTGCGCCAATATCCACTACGCATAGCTTTGGTATCGTGCACTGATATTCCACATGCATTTCTCCCTAGGCATTGAACCATGTCGAACTTCAATATGCCCCCACCATGCACAATAATCGGCATGCACCATTGAATATACTGTTGCGAGATAACTTATACTCATATTGTGCGCGCAACAACCAAACTCCTCTGTGTTTTGCAATGCAGTGCACACAACGTGCACATTATTATGTATGTGCTCACCATGCAATTCTAAATTTAGTGCATGCATCTGCAAATAATACTCTTCCACGGGGTGCCACAATTTACTGCGCACACCTGCACGCCAACATTTTCTGCGTGGTGCCAAAATTTTCCATGGATGCTCTGTGACTTGAAATTTGGTCACTTCGAAATTACTCTTCTGTGAATATTCGTTTCAACTGAACCTTTCCGGCCCATCCAGGCTCTGTGTTGGAAATCAAGCTCTGATACCATGTTGTAAAATCCCCACCACCCATAGTTGGGCCACGCTACATGAGGGAACACTTTTGTTCTCTCACTGCAGAACATACTGTAACATACCCAATATTCAACTGAGCTATGCCATATAAATTTTCTATTCAAACTGCATGCAATTATAACATATACATACAACACTCTTGAGGAATCTTTACATATAAATGTAAAAAAAAAATTACATTTTGTAAATATAGGATTTCATACTGAAATAACAGTAAACACAGACATGCAACGTATATAGGGAAATACCCATAAACATACAGACAGTTATAAGCACACATATGATAAACCGTAACATAAGCACATAAATAACAATGCAACATGTAAATTTATCATACGATTGCTAGTTATCTTGGAAAGATTATAACCAACTACGTGCAGACCGTCCATGAACCTCCCAACCTTATAATACACTGTTCATCACTCTCAATAGTGTGTCACCCCTGAGCTGGGACTAAACTCCACCCGGGTAAAGGAATTCCTAACCAGGCTAAAGGATCATAGACAAAAGGAAAGACTCTGTCTCAGGTGCTCACTCAACTAACATCCTACAACCTCGCATTCCCCACATGCCTATCCCACCTAAGGAAGTGTGCCCCTTCTATGCTCAATAGTCCTTTGACTACCCCACTTCCCTTCCAGGTCTTTAACAACAGGACAGACAGGAAGTCTCAGAGCACTGTAGCTATAGTTTAGCACCTTCAGAAAATCAATTCCCAACAATTATCTCGCTCAGAGAATTGTTCACGGGCCTGACAACTCGCCTCTTTAATTTTCCATGGGCTTGACAACTTGCTTCTTCAATCCCTCTCCCAAGATAAATAGGTACACCAACAAGAAATGGTTGTGGAAATAGGCTCAAATACAGTGAAATGAATGTCTGAAGGATAACTGATTGTTTGAGTGAAATTTTCATGGAATCATTGACTAGATGACTAAATGATGGAAGGAATCATGGGAGCGATGATTGTAAGAATGATGGAGAAAAAAGTGTGAAAATGAACTAAGTCCCCATGACATGTATGCATGTCCCCAACTTGACACTTTTCATGTTGGAAGCTACTTTGGTCCACTTTTCCCCAAGTTTAGAACTTAGGATAAAATAATCATCCATACTTTATGTTTTAAGAAATATTAATATAATATTCCTTTTTGGCTTAAGCTCTCTATCTTATTCCTTTCCCTTAAATTTTGGCCCTCCCTTTCCCTAACTGGTGAAGTTTAGTCCCCCGTCTCTTTTATCGTGGTCGGTCTCAACAATGTATTTTATATTAATCATCATGAGACATATACAAAATAGGTGCACTGGACTTTAATATCTAGGCGCTCTGGCCTAATCCCAAAACATAAGAATCCCATATTATAATAATTGTCTCACCATCCTATAACACATATCATATACATAAGGCTCACTGACCTCCATACTGCATGCACTTTAGTTACTGCGCAGGGTATCCGAGAATGTGAACACTACATCATTTTACTGCACAGTACATGCGCATACTATGCCATGAAAGGTGCATTACAAAATGATGTCAAAAAAACTCACCAGCTTAAGTACACTTACATTACATTTACAATTGGGTTTGACCGAGGGATATTACACTTGGACCCCCCAAAAATGCCAAAAATCATTTTTAGAATTCAAGACCAAAAACGCCAAAAATCATGCAATTTCTCTACTTCAAATGCAAGGATGCCCCCAATCTAATATAAATCAAGAAATCATTTTTTTTTTGTTTCAAAGATAGCTAAAAGCAATAGCAAATCTCTATAAAACAAAGAAACCCAAACAAATTTTCTTGTTTAAAACGAACTATTCAATAAAAGAAAAATAAGTTATTTCACTAAACAATTCTAAAGAAAAATAAATCTTTGTAACTGAAAGACACTCAAAGAAAGAGATCAAATCTTTCAAAAGAAAAAAAAAAAGAAAATATGGCTAAAATAGGCTGAAAAGATGTTAAGCAGATTGTAAACAGATCATAATCAAACCCAACAATTCACCCCAAAACCAAATCCAAGATTTGGGTAAGGAAAAACCATCAAAAATAAAATATTTCACAATCACCGCAGGCTGTCAGACTAACACAGTGCAGAAATCCCTAATTTATGTAGGCCAAAGAACCAATATAGTGTGGAAACGCCACACTGTGTCAAAAATTTAGGGCACGAAAATCAAATATTGTTGCACTGCCCCTCAAAGAAGAGTGCGAAAATCAAAGTAAAAATGAAAAAACAAAAAGTAAGAAGGTTTTTCCAGTGAATTTAAACAATCAAAGAGTCAATTTAGATCTCCTAGTGACTCAGAAAATAGAACCTAGGCAATCAAAGTAAGAAAGAAAGAAAAACTAGGAAATCAATGCGATCCCCAGTGGAGTCGCCAATTTTGTTATCAAGCTAATTTTTAAGTGTAGACACAAATCAATCCCCCTATCTTCACTATAAAACTAGAACAAAACAAGAAAATACACTACTCTTTCCTTAGATTTCAATTATCAAATGAGAAATGTGTTGATTAAGGTTGGTTGTCATTGATGTCAACCCTTGAAGAAAGCCCTGTAGCATAAAGGTTTAGATAATGGACCCAATATTGTTTGATGTAAATATGACTCATTATTGTTTTTTCATGGTTTATAAGATGTAAATATGGATGAACTCCAAAGTGGTCCCCTTATGGTGAAATCCCTCATGGGAAGATGCTTTGTGGAGTAAGCGAACCCATGCTTAATTGTGGAATAATGAGATGAAGGAATGTGAATTTGTTAGGGAAAATATCCTAGATGTATAATTCTTATCATGTCATTTCCAGTGGTATGTGGAACGTCACATAATTCCTCATGGTTAGAGAGTTATGGCCATGAGAAGTTGGAGACCCTAGGTTTGGGTAATGGACCCATGTTTGTTTGATGGGTAACAGTATGAGTTATGATATATTTTCAGATAATACTATTTTATATGGATATCACATGTCATTCCATTTCTGGTGGTATGTATAACGTCAGATAACTCCTCATGGTTTGAGAGTTATGGCCTTACAAAGTTGGAGGACCCTCATATGTCATCTAGAAGCCCCAAAAGGTCAAAGTAGTCAAAGTGGTTTAAGAGATTTTAAAAGGCAAATAATAAAGTGAAGTGATGAGTGTATTCTAATTCAAAGTGAATACAAAATAAAATATTTCAATAATAAATTTAATGAATAAATTAGAAGTGGACCCAACCCTAAAATAAGGAAAGTGGGGCCAAGTGACCTAGAAGATGTTTTTAAGGAAGCTACTTGGAGAGTATAAATAAGAGGCAAGGCTCTCTCATTTGAATCACACTTGATCATATTGAATATCTATAGGTTTCTAAGGTTTACAAATGATATCTAGTCCGAAATTCTGAGGAAAGTGAAGAAAAGAAGGCCAAAATGCAAGGAAGGATAAATTCTTTTGATGGTGCTTTCTAAGGTATGTTATTTTCAGGTCATCTCACCATTTTTGCTATAACATTTTTTATGTAATGATTAAGACCATGAAATTGCTATGAAATTGATACAACATATCCAAGTATATGTGAAAAAAAAATCATCTTTTGGGTCGTTGTATTTTTGGAGTTACACTCCATGGAAAATAGGGTTTGTGGCCAGTCCTGAAACTAGTCAAAATCAGGTGTTTTGGGTAAAAACATCATAACGTCTTCATAACATATCAAAATTATATGAGACCAAATGTGTTTGTTAGGGTACCATATTTAGTATTCTTTGTAATATTTTCATATAATTTCATCAAATATTGTATGCGGGGAATGCTCTACAATGTCTCTCTCTAGAATAAGCCAAAATTCAACAAGGTATGCCATTTTTTCTATAACTCCTTTTCTGCTAGGTTCCAAGTAGTGAAACTTGGAGGAATTGCATAAAATACACTGAAGAAGATTTTGCATCAGTTTTAGATCTTTATACATTATAGGTTCAAAGTTATGATTACTTCAAGTTAGGGTTGTTGACTAATCCAAAACTAGGCATGTGAGACTAAAGAAAAGTTTGATGAAAATGCTAGTCTCTTGTTTTTAAAGTTAAGGAAGGTTTGAAGGAATGTGATCATATACAC
>ML844097.1:10108-22882 GCA_009831015.1 Picea engelmannii | reverse complement strand
AGGGGCTTGCACAGGAGAGGAGGACATCTTGTAGAGGCACCCCGACAGAGCTTGACCCAGGGGGCTTGTGCCCTTTTTCAGTGGAACGTTGGCCTTGGAAGGCCTAGGACGTCACCCTTCATGACCATGACATCACCTAGCAGCATGGACGTTTTGGGAGACAGTTGGGGCAGTTTTGGCACGTGTGGTAGGTTGGAGAAGCCCAAGGAGGGCTAATGTTTTGCTCCAGGATGCTCCATTTTCCCTAGAAAGGTCTAACGTCACCCTAAAAAGGGCATGACGTCTCTCTATTGCTTGATTAGGGTTTAATTTTAAGCATTTAATGTAAAACAATATGCTTTTTAGTATTTTGGCCTTGTCGACCTTTTTATGACCTAAAATGTAAAATTAGGTCATGGTACGATATAAATTGAGGGTTTTTACCTTCATTTTTTCATCATCTTTCACTCACTCATTAGTGAGGTCTGAAATTTGCGCTACACTTGGAGTTCTTGGCTGAAATTGTGAGGCGCACTTATTGAAGGAAGTCTTTTATTGGCATTTTTGGCATTTATCTTGGTGGAAGGTGTTACAACTAGGGTTTGCTACTTGATTTCTTGTTTAAATGTAAGGGAATTTCTGCAAAACTTCTTAATTGAATGGTTGTAGACTTGTAGTATTTGCTTTCTTGCATTTCTTGTTATAATTTGTTGAATAAACCCTAGGTGACAAGCACACATTGTAGGTCCTTGTCTCATGTCCCCGTCAACATTTTAAGCCATTTTTTGAAGTGAGATAGAGCCTTGCCTTAGCAAGACTCTATTCCTCCTCTTCCATGCTAGCCGTTTTGTTATTGAAACTAGAAGGAGAAAACACATCAAGGCCTAATTCCCCTACACCTTGATGAGTCGATTTTCCCTAGGGTTTGCCTGGTAAAGCCTTGCCATAGCAACACGTTGCCTGCAAAACCTCTTGTCTTAGTTTTATGCAATCTTTTGAGCTAGCCGTTTTTCCATTCAAGCCAAGGGAGGAGAGAGCACTGAGGCCTAGTTCCCCTACACCAAAGTGAGCCTCTCTCCCCTAGGGTTTCATCCTTGGGGCCTTGCCTTAGCAACACCTTAAGGTCTAACCCTCTTGTCCTTGGTCTTATTATTTCCACTTGATCCTTCAACTTTTCTGTCCTCTACTTTTGACTCCATTAACCCTAAAGACACTGATCTAAGGCCTCCTTTGTCTTTGAGTAACTTGATCACAACTTCAAAACCTAATACTTTGAACAAACCCTAACTATACTAACCTTAGACTAAGACTAACCTTACTAACTCATTGCTGTTGTCACCTTTTTGATATTAACATCATTGTGCAGCTAACATTTTACTAGTGAGCAATTGAATGGTAGTTTAAGGCATTATTAGAATGAAGTGTTGATTGTTACATTGAATGCCACCTTTCTTTAGCATTTATTGAAGAAGTGACATTGTAATCATTGCTATTATATAAACATTGACTTCATCAATATCTATTGCTCAATTGCTTATATATCAGACAGTCATTGATTATATGAAGTACTAACCAAGCGAGTAAGCTTGCATATATATATATCTCTTGTTGCTTTGTCTTGGGCAGGTACATCTCTCTTTTTGGTTATACTTCTCTTTATTGGCTAGTTAGTCGGACTATCTGCTCGGTGGTGACTTGTGAGGGTGAATTTATCTTTTAGCCTTCAAATCCTTTGCCTTCTCAAAACCCCAGGTCACTGGGGACGTCTCCCCTGGTCCTTACCTCCCTAAACAGAAAGAACCTTCCTATCGAGGTGACATTGGGTGGGATTGGTTCAGTTACGCCAGTTTGTCTCTTTACATCTGCCTTTTATCCTAACAACAAACTGTGCAATAACATGAACCATGAAACATGATCTCCTCTAGTTATCCCTAGGTGAGAGGGGGTAACAGTGCCTAATCCCATACATGGGTGCCAATCAAGGCACATACCAAAGTGATACAAATCTATTGTTTTCAAGCGGCCAATATCCACCCTGCTACATAGAATTGAATGCTGTGTGTGGTGGTGTATAGGCCATCATATCTGAAAGCAATTTCAAATTCGGTGGCCTATACACCACCCCATGCATGTTGCATAGCACGGTGGATATTGTTCGTCACGCATGCTGTGTAGCAGGGTGGATATTGTTTGCCTTGTTTTCACGACAAGGTCGTACCAACATTGGTGGGGTTGTATGGCTGTGGAGGATGTGTGACGAAATGAACACAATGGTGGCAAGAATGGCAATGGCCCGTTCATCGTCAATGCTCGCCAAACACCCAAATTAGACTAGTCTCATGTGGCATGCCTTGCTGGCCTTGAGAGTAAATAGTATTTATCTTCATCCATTCTTTTAAGATTTGGCGACAATGCTCATCCTATTGTAATAAATAAATATAATGGTTATTTAATATTGTACTTGGTTCATTAAGTCACTTTATGTTTATAAAGTTATGTTAGGACTTAAGTCGCATTATGATTTAATGATGCAATAAGAAAATAATAAGTTAGAGGACGACCTTGGGTAAGTTTTACAACATAGTTTCATCTAATATTGTACTATGTTCATTATGTCACAATATGTTTATTAAAAGTTATTTTAGGATTTAAGTCAATTTATGACTTAATTATGTAATAAGAAAATTATAAGTTAGAAAATGGCTTTGTGTAATTTTCACAATATAGATTATTTTTTAAATATCTCGTCATCAAATAATTATTAAGTACGATATATTTCTTATTATTACTAAGTCGTATACATCTAAAATCTGTACATCTTAAAATTGTTTCTATGATATTAGTAGCTCTCTATATCTCTCTATCTACTATTCTTTCCAAGTTTTTTCTGCATTTCTGACAGCTCAATGTCAAAGCAAATATGGTGATTAATTTATACTTAATGACAGCAGATTATGCACTTAATCTCTATGATTCTGTTCACAGGTTCACCAGCACGTACAGTTGGTTGGCGTGATCCTGGTTTCATACACACAAGCTTTTTGAAATATTTATGGCCAAACACCAAGTAAGGGTTCTCTATGGTATAGCATCCATAGCTAATTTTCATTTGTAGGCATTTCCTAGCACACTCTAGCATGGAATACTGTTTAAATTTATGTAATTGTGTCAAGTTTCTGCCCATTTCGTTCTAGTTTTTGACTCAAGTAGATTAAGGGGAAAAATTTCAAATGAAATTATTTTGTACCTTGTATCCTATGTCATATTGTTTACTTATTTCTGGTTTTCATGTAACATCATTGCCACAGATACCACTATAAGGTTGGTCATAGGCTATTAAACAGTTCATATGTTTGGGGTCCAGTTTATTTTTTTCAAGCATCTCCATATCCCGGCCAAGATTCTTTACAGCGTGTAATTATTTTTGGTGACCTAGGGAAGGTGAGGTATATTGCTATAATGCTCAAGCAGTTTTGCATGTATATTTTCCAAATCAGCACAGATTTTCTTATATATTCCAGATCATTCGTGATGGAAAGTTTCTTTTTAGCCAGTGATATCTCTTCTGTTTTTAAATCCAAATCCTTGATACACAAGTAAAAATTAAATGTCTATCCTTTCATTCATCATGAAAAGGGTAATATAAGATCATTGAAACACCAACCTTTAATGTGTTATAATTCCTTATTTCCAGGCAGAGCGTGATGGGTCTAATGAATATAGCAATTACCAACCAGGTTCTCTTAATACGACTGACCGGCTTGTTGAAGACTTGGATAATATTGACATAGTGTTTCATATTGGAGACTTATCTTATGCAAATGGATACCTCTCTGAATGGGATCAATTTACATCACAAATAGAGCCAATTGCTTCTCACGTTCCATACATGGTAGCAAGGTTTGAAAATTAGTATTTGTCAACATTTCATGTTACTTTACTGCCCTTGGAAGACTGCAGGATAATAATATTTGAAAAACATCTGTGATGATCTTGTCGGTATGGTTCTTATGATTGTTTTGTTTCATTTGCAGTGGTAACCATGAACGGGATTGGCCTAATACAGGTTCTTTTTATAAAAACACGGATTCGGGTGGAGAATGTGGTGTGGTAGCTGAAACCATGTTTTATGTTCCTGCAAAGAACAGGGCTAAGTTTTGGTATAGAAATGTTTCTGATCTTAATGAAGTTTCGACCTTAGTTTGCTAATATGGAAGACATTATTTTTATAGTTTCTTGTCCATGCACAATCGTTCATGAGCAACGCTTGTTGAAAAGATCGTACTTATATATATTTATGACCCTGTGACATATTATGTGACATGTAAGTAGTTGTAACTTGTAACTACATAACGCTAGGACTTCAGTGCAGTGGATGCTAATAAAATGATGAAACTGTCAATCTGGCTTTAGAGGGGATCCCCTAGTAGATAATCAGCCAAGCAAAAACTCACAGCTTATAAAACGGCTGAATGGATCAAGCACTATGAAGTATGCACACCCACCTATCTGTTGATTTTTCATAAGCTAGGTTAAGCATGAAGTTCATTCCATTTTAGGATTTCACTTAACCATAAGCAATAATGTTGCAGCAACCAAGATCACAAGAAGAAACACCATGCACAGGAACACAAGAAGTATCCTGTGAAACCCTTCTCAACAAGGGAAGAAAACCCAGCCAAATCCTTTGCTATATTCTTGAAGAGAAAGACCTCCACCAAGATAAATTCTAGCACACAAGAGGGTGCTTCAAACCCTAGAATTTTAGTGCCCAAGAGAGGTGCACACCTTTTCCCAAGTAGATGTGTTTGCTGAAATTTCCAAACTCACAAGGAAGATATGATTCCACAATGGGGAATCATGCCTTACTTATATTAGACTTGACCAATCAATAAAGGCGTCTATTGGCTCAACATAGCCGACCTCTCTAAGTCACTTTATAATTTATTATTATTATTATAATTAATATTAGCAATATTAATTATCTTTTACATTTATTATTAATCATAGTAAGGTGAGGCCGACCTGTACCCTTTACATAACAATTAGGGTTACAGGCAGGTCTGACTCTTGAATAACATATAGCAAAGGTTTTGATACACCCACTAGGGGCACATCCATAGGGATGTCATAGCTCTGGCTCATTGCATTACACAGAAAAACCAGATCTACACACGTTCACCTCTGCTTATCCACAAACACATCCACTCTACAGATCTTCATTCCCACTGCCTCGCATAGGAGAATCATCTGGAGTTTTCTCGTCAACTCTGTTGCTCAGAGTGTTAAGGTTTAAGCTATTATTAGAGTTCTTTTCATTTCAATAAATAACAATAGCATAAGATAGGATCACTGAGAAATACACAATCACAAGAGACACATAATTTATCCTAGGAAACCCTCATGGGGGAGAAAACCCAGCAAAACTTCCTTATTATAGATAGCCAATACAATGCCAAGAGATAACTCAAACAAATACAGAAAGTCCTCTCCCAAGGTTGCGCCTCTCTCTCTCTCTCTTCTTCCACTGCAGCTCCGAAACTTATCTCTCAATGAACAAGTGAGTGTGTGTTTAACTGAGGCACTAGCCTCCTTATTTATACAACACTGTCACGTGTGGAGGTGTCTTTTCACTGGCAATGTCGATTTCTCCTTCTAGGTGGTTATAACCACCTTTAGTATATTATGGGGCCTCTTTAATATATTCTGGGGCCAACTTCTTCTTCTTCCTATTACAATTATATTTTGACCAATCCGCAAAAGGGGATTTGGTCCTTTACAATAGCCGACATGATCAATCCGCAATGGGGATTGATCCACTGAATAATATATCAATAATAATTAGAATACACTTTGCAGTTACATTATTTCAACACTCCCCCTTAACAAGAAGGGTATTCTATAACAACATCAGGCGAGAGAGAGCACTGCATCAGGAGGACAACATCATCAATATCATCTTGGAACACTGATTGGCGTATCTATAAATCATCGAAAGTTCTCTCATCGACAGCATCGTCATTCTCAAAGGAATGCAATCATCATCTGCATCAATATGGATTAGTATAAAACTAATACATCATCATCACAGCACGAGGTTGGCTCATCATCACAATACTGGACTGGCTTTACGTCACAGCTATCAAGCTGGAAGCACAGTACTTGTCTTGCTTTATGTCACAACAATCAAGCTGGAAGCAAGATACTCGTCTTGCTTTACGTCACAACAATCAAGATGGAAGCAAGATACTTGTCTTGCTTTACATCGTAGCAATCAAGCTGTAAGCAAGATACTCGTCTTGCTTTACGTCACAACAATCAAGTTGGAAGCAAGATACTAGACTGTCTTTAAGTCACAACTATCAAGCTGGAAGCACAATACTAGCCACATCTCATCTCATCGTCTTGCTTTACGTCACAGCAATAAAGCTGGAAGCAAGATACTCGTCTTGCTTTACGTCACATCAATCAAGCTGGAAGCACAGTACTAGTCACATCTCATCTCATCGTCTTTCTTTACGTCACAACAATAAAGTTGGAAGCAAGATACTAGAATGGCTTTACGTCACAGCTATCAAGCTAGAAGCACAGTACTAGTCACATCTCATCTCATCGTCTTGCTTTACGTCACAGCAATAAAGCTGGAAGCAAGATACTAGACTGGCTTTACGTCACTGCTATCAAGCTGGAAGCACAGTACTAGTCACATCTCATCTCATCATCTTGCTTTACGTCACAGCTATCAAGCTGGAAGGACAGTACTAGTCACATCTCATCTCAACACTACTCCTCCTTTCGAGGAAGGTCCTTTCGGACTATACCAAGCTTATCTCGAAAGTGCTCAAACTTTACACGAGATAGAGGCTTGGTCAACACATCGGCAACCTGTTCATCCGTGCTAACGTACTGGAACTTTATGGCTCCTGTCTGCACCATGTCATGAATGTAATGATATCGGATTCTATGTGCTTCAATCTGTCATGGAATACAAGATTCTCTGTCATCTTTATGCAGCTTTGGTTGTCACATAGGATCGTGGTTGCTTCCATCTCTTGGTCAAATAGACCGGTCAACAACTTACGAAGCCATATAGCTTTGCAGCTAGCAGAACACGTAGCAATGTATTCTGCTTCCGCTTTACTGAGAGCAATGCTAGATTGCTTCCTACTCTGCCATTAGATCATGGCTGATCCTAAACTGAAACAACATCCTGAAGTGATCTTCCTATTAGAAACACTTCCAGCCCAATCCGAATCAGTGTACCCACTCAATGTGAAATCATGATCTCCATCATAACTGAGACCACAATCTAATGTACCCTTAAGGTACCTCATCACATGTTTTGCAACCACTAGGTGAACATGTCTGGGCTCTACCAGAAACTGACTCAAGGTGTTCACGGCAAAACAAATATCCGGTCTGGTGTTCGTCAGGTACATCAGCGATCCAATGATCTGTCTATACAGCATGGCATCAATCAATTCTGACGAAGTGTCGACCAACAACTTCAACTTCGTTTCCATGGGTGTATTCATGGACTTGCACTCTAACATGTCGAATCTCTTCAAGATTTCGATAGCATACTTCCCTTGGTCAAGGAAGATCCTCTCTGGACTCTGCCATACCTCAAGACCTAAGAAATAATGCATTAGGCCAAGGTCTTTCATCTCAAATCTTGAGGCAAGCCTCTTCTTACATTCAGTGATGAGATTTTCTTCTCCAATTAAGAATAAGTCATCCACATACAACAATAATATCACTGGCTCATCGTTCATAACCTTGAAGTAAAGGTTAGAATCTTCTTTACTCTTGGTAAAGCCCAAGCTCGTCAGAAAACTGTCTATCTAGCCATACCAAGCTCTAGGAGCTTGCTTCAATCCGTACAGAGCCTTCTTTAGCTTGCAGACATGAGACTTCCTGTCTTCAACTTCGAATCCTTGAGGTTGCTCTATATACACTTCTTCTTCGATGACACCATTTAGGAAAGCTGTCTTTACGTCCATCTGGTGTAACTTCCACTTCATCTTAGCTGCAAGGGCTATGATGGTTCTGATCGAAGTGTATCTGGCTACAAGAGCGAATGTCTCTTCATAGTCAATGTCTTCCTTTTGAGAAGAGCCATGAGCGACAAATCTTGCTTTATACTTCTCAATACTTCCATCAACAGCATGTTTTATTTTGAAGAGCCATTTGGAAGATACCACATCCTTGCTCTTCGGTCTGGGAACTATTTCCCATACATCGTTCTTTATTATGGATTGGTATTCTTTTGTCATGTCATCTGCCCATTCTTTCTTCTAAATGGCTTCTTCAAAGGAAGTAGGCTCTTTCTGTAGGAGATCACACAACAAAGCCATATAACCGGAGAATGGCCTAGGTCTCTTCACCTGTCTCGTGGTTCCTTCGGGAACACCATACTTCTCTCCATCTTGAATAAGCTCTCTTGCCCAAGCAGGATTTCTTTTATGGGAGATCGCCATCTGAGGAGGTTCTTGAAATTCTACTATGTCATGATCTTTTAGAATTTCCTCATCAGGGGAAGTTACGACTTCCCTCATTGGTTCTGCAGCTCTGGGAACCTCCCCCACTGATTCTGCAATTCCGGGGATTACGGGTGTCCTCTTCATATACTTCTTCAAGCTGGCATCTTCTCGATTTCTTGAGCATTGCATCTTCATCAAAGGTCACATCCCTGCTGATCTCGATATGCTGGTGACCTGGTATATAAATCCTGAAGGCCTTGGAGGCCTCACAGTATTCCACAAAGATTCCCTTCTTTCCTGAAGGTTCCAACTTGTTTCTTTTCTCTTTCGGAATATGTATAAATACTGGGTAGCCAAATATTTTGAGATGGCTTACCTCTTGCTTCTTTCCGATGAACATCTCTTCCGGGTTCTTGAACCCAAGTGCACTGTGGGACAATTGGTTTTGCGCATATATGGCTGTCATTGTTGCTTCTGCCCATAAGCACATAGGAAGATCTTGATCATGGATCATGGTCTTCACCGCTTCCATTATCGTTCTGTTCTTTCTTTTAGCTACACCGTTTTGTTGAGGATTATAGGGAGTGGTGAGCTCCCTCTTGATCCCAACATCTTTGCAGAAGTTCAGAAACTCTTTTGAGGTGTATTCTCCTCCATTATCTGACCTGAGTATCTTGATCTTTCTTTAAGAAAATTCTTTATCAAGGTTTTAAATTCCTTGAATTTTTTGAACACTTCATCTTTAGATTTCAGAAAAATACACCTAGGTCTTACGAGAATAATCATCAATAAATGATACATAGTATACATACCCACTAGTGGAGGACAATGGCATTGGGCCACACACATCTGAATGAATGAGTTCTAGGACTTCTTCTGCTTTGCTGTCTCTCTTCAGAAAAGGGTTCTTGATGTTCTTCCCTTGTGCACATCCATTGCACACGCCTTCATGGTCAACCTTGAGTTTTGGTAGACCTGTGACTGCTTTGCATATGTATGGTAGCGCCTTGTAGTTGATGTGGGCTAATCTTCTATGCCAAAGTTCACATGGATTCTCAATAGCGTGGGTCATGGTAGCTTCTGAGTGAGCCTTTAGCTTATACAAGCCACCTTCTTCTTTTCCAATGATGATTGCTTCTTTTATGGTTTCTCCTTTAGTATGTTGCCTTGTGCAACCTTCACTATAGCTTCCTCAGGGTTATTACCTGTGACCTGGAACAAGGTCAACAAAACAACAAGCAAGAATAATATCCTTTTCATAATATAAAACAATAGCACGAACAATCATCACAGTAGCTCCTTTAGAACTATCACTTGTAACTCGTCTGAAACAAAGATTAAAGGTAAGGAATACAATACGAAATGAGGTCAACATTCTCATAGTGTTGTAATCAAACAGTCCTCCAGGGCAACCTGGAACTAACACAAGAGATTTCTCATGGAACCTGGAGTCTTGTCCTTGAGTGTGTTGCTACTTTCCTTCCAAGTCTCCTTTACTCAAGATGAAAAGTGTTTTCTTCAACCTGTCTTTTGTACTAGGACAATATGCTCTCTTGACAGAAGGTAAGGTTAGAGAATAAACTCTATGATCTCTACTTTAATCCATCTAATAATTTGATCATAGCTTCAACATGCAACACTGATCAAAATAATGTCATAAAAAATAGATGCATCTCAGAATAATGTCATAAACCTGAGTTGCATTATTCTTCTGAATTTGTTGGATCTTGAGATCCTTCTGGATCTATGGCAAGAGATCCCTTCTCCTGCAAATACTCTTTAAAGTTTAACCATTTAAACATATGAGTACATACCTCTGATAGCATTTGCAGGTAGTGGCACCATCTGGCAGCAATGGTAATCATTACCAACTCTTGAAAATTTCAATGGTGAGTACAACTGGTACTACGACTGATACTTCAACTGGGACTGCAACTGCAATTGATACTGCAACTGGTTCTGAGACTGCAACTGCAACTGCAACTGCAACTTAGGGTTTTATGAGAAAACCCTAATTTTTCAAACTTCAAATTTTGAAATTTTGATCCTGGCGTAGATGCGCTGAGTTGAGGCGAGTAAGCTGGTGCAGTTAGATTTATGAAAATCCAACTTTTACCCCCTCAAACTTGATCTAGGAATTTTTGGACTAGTGCTTCTGGTTTTCTGGTACTTCTGGTACTTTGGTTTTTTGGTTTTCTGGTACTTTGTGAAAACTAGGGGTTCACTTTCCAGGAGACCTAGCCACTGAAAAGTTGCATTGAGGATGCCATAGTGATCCTTGAGGAAAGGCACACTTTTCTAGATGGTTTTAGGGCTGAAATACTTCATCAACAAAAAGCCCTAATTTGCATGTTCGACAACAGTGACGTTTTTCACTTTCTCTTATGAAAGATGCTCTCTTCAGCTTAGCTCTGATACCATGTTAAGGTTTAAGCTATTATTAGAGTTCTTTGCATTTCAATAAATAACAATAGCATAAGATAGGATCACTGAGAAATACACAATCACAAGACACATCATTTATCCTGGGAAACCCTCATGGGGTAGAAAACCCAACAAAACTTCCTTATTATAGATAGCCAATACAATGCCGAGAGATAACTCAAACAAATACAGAAAGTCCTCTCCCAAGGTTGCGCCTCTCTCTCTCTCTCTTCTTCAACTGCAGCTCCGAAACTTGTCTCTCAATGAACAAGTGAGTGTGTGTCTAACTGAGGCGCTAGCCTCCTTCTTTATACAACACTAGCACGTGTGGAGGTGTCATTTCACTGGCAGGGCCGACTTCTCCTTCTAGGTGGTTATAACCACCTTTAGTATATTCTGGGGCCTCTTTAATATATTCTGGGGCCGACTTCTTCTTCTGCCTATAACAATTATATTTTGACCAATCTGCAAAAGGGGATTTGGTCCTTTACAATAGCCGACATGATCAATCCGCAATGGGGATTGATCCAATGAATAATATATCAATAATAATTAGAATACACTTTGCAATTACATTATTTCAACACAGAGGAGGCTAACACATCATCTTCATTTCTGTTCACATGACAATGCGCCCAACACTTTTGGGATTTCACACGTTCACCTTGTGCTCAGCCACATGCACGTCCAACTCATCAGATCGCTTTTCCTACTGGATAATCATCTGGAGTTCTTCTCACTCTCTTTATGGAGGAGGTCATCTCTACGTTCCTAGCTCTGTCTCAGGCAGGAACCACGAACCCTTATTAGGGGCTTTCTCTCAAGTTTGTAAGCTGAGAGAAAGGCTTCACATAGTTGGAATGATCCACACCTCACAGGTTTGTAAGTTGGAGAATGTCTCACATAGCTGCATTCATTAACACTATCCTTTGGATCAATAAACGCACATCTCTTATTGAGAACTGGGCTAATGAATGTTGTTGAAGCAACAACAAGTAAAGTTGATGAGAGTCATACTGCTGTAACAGCTTACCAAAAATCCAACCCCAATCCCTCCAAAATAGCCTTGGCATCCTGACATTCATAATAAAATTATCTTATCTTATCTTATCTTATTTAGGACTGTTACCCCCTCTCACCTAGGGGTAACTGAAGGAGAGCATTCTCCATGATCCACATTGCAGATAGTGATCCTGGAGATGATGATCAACATTTTCCACAGATAGCAGCCCCTTAGATGCCTCCCCCCTCATCATTGCTCAACTCATTCACCTGATCAACATGGTTCATCTAATGATGGTGGTCCAACACATTTGAGGTACATTAGTCATTGTTTCATACATAGTGTTACATTTAATGCATTAGGCATTTAAGTGAGGATCATGGGTTGAATTTAGATAATGGATCATGTTGCTTGGAAGTTATGTTTTTTTCCTTGTTTCACCTTGGTGGCCATCCTATGTGTCCTAGTCAATTGTTGTCACTCTTGGGGAAAAAGGGTACTGTTATCCCCATTTTGTGGATAACTAAGGAGATTATGTCTCGAGGCCCTCAGGTTGCCATATGGAGTGTCGAGAGACTACATGACCAACAGTACCCTTTTGCATAGATGGAAAACCCACTCACCACCACAGATGGTCACAGTTTTGCAGATGGCATCCACCACATCAACTAGCTTCCGGAAGGAAGTGGACCTTGCTCCATGAGGTACAAGTCAGTATTATGGTGAGCATCATTTCAATATTTAAGCCAGTTGAGTATGTTGTATCTTAGATTGCTCTAGATTCCATGATATATGCTTGGACATTATGCCTTTTGCCCTGCTTCACCTTGGTGGTTGACATTGTGCCCTAGTAAGTGGTCTTCCTTGGGAATGGGTTTGCTACTA
>ML844096.1:0-22742 GCA_009831015.1 Picea engelmannii | reverse complement strand
TGAACTCTTGGGAATAAACTTCATTTCAAATTTATCAGACCTTGCAGTAGAAGAAGAAAGGGAGACTCCACAAACATCTCAGAAATTTCTCGACTCTGCATGGTATGTATATATCATTTTTGTGTTGAAAAATCTGCTGGCTCTTCCTGAGTATAGTAAAACAGAGGCTAGAGTTTTAAAACTCAAGGAAGAAAAATTTTGTATAGTAAATGAATTTTTGTACTGGAAATATCCAGTGGGAATTTTGTTGATTTGTTTCACAGAATATGAAGCAGAGAGAACCATCAAAGAGTTCCACAAAGGTCAATGCGGAGGTCATCATTATAGGAAGACGACTGTGCACAAAATTTTGAGAGTTGGCTTTTATTGGCCTAACATTTTTCCTAATGTTTATAAATAAGTTTCAAAGTGCCATGAATGCCAAATATTCGATGGAAAAGGAAAACTACAATCTCTGTCGTTGAAACCCATTTCAGTAGAATCTCGTTTCATACAATGGGGCCTAGATTTCATCGGAGAGATACATCCACAATCCTCGGCTCAACACAAGTGGATCTTGACTGCAATAGATTATTTTACTAAGTGGATCGAGGTTGTTCCTACCAGACATGATACAAATGATGTTATCATTCGGTTCCTGGAAGACAATATCCTGTCTAGATTCAAATGTCTGATCAAGATTATAACAGACAATGAAACGAACTTTAAGTATAAAAAATTGTAAAAATTATGCAATAATTACACCATTACTCTTGGTCATTCCATGTCATATTATCCTTAGGGTAATGGATTGGCTGAGTTTTCGAACACAATATTGGTCAGAATCATCAAACAATTGTTGCAAGAGAACAAAAAGGCATGCCAAAAAAGGCTCATCCATGCGTTGTGGGATGATAGGATATCCCCAAAAAGAGTTATTGCCACATATCCTTTCCAGATTGTTTATGGTACAGAGGCCATTTTTCCTACTACATTGGGATTGTTGGTGATGAATTTGTTATAGGAGCAAGAAGTAGAAACAAATTCCAGTCAGAGGAGAGATGATGAGCTCATCAACGTACAATAGACCATAGAAAAGGCCTTCAATAATGCCCATCTTCATCAAGACAAGATCAAAGAAAATTTCAGTAGACATACCAAGGTAGAAGATTTCAAACGAGGAGATAGGGTACTAAAGATAGGGTACTAAAATGGGACGCCATAAATGAAGATAAAGGTAAACATGGGAAATTTGATAACCTGTGGTTGGGTCCATTCAAAGTCTCAGCCTATCGCAGGAGAAATGCCTATTTGTTGGAAGAAAGCAATGGAGAATTCACCAGAGGAGAGTTGGAAGGTTCCTCAAGCATTACATTGTTTGAAAAGGCATCACCCCACCACTCATTGTATATAATCATTCTACTTTTTCCTTTATGCATTAAAGATTGAAATAAAAGAAGTGTAGTTGAAGCCCGAGGTGAAGGCCCTGAGCTATGCTGAATAGATTGTAGGTTTTCGAATAAATATCAACAGATTCAGATCACATTGATAAATCACAGCCCAATGGGAAGGCACTTAGTCTACAGTTATTTTCTACCTCATAGGGAGGATAACATCCCTAGTTGGAGCGAATGTTATCACCATGTAATTTTCAAACGACATCCAAGAGTTGGAATTTTAGTGAAAGATTATGTCACTAAAAAGGTATGATATTTTAAAGGAATGAGATATATCTAATGACGGATGGAAAAATATGGTGAAATCATAAAGGTTAAGCCTCAGTGAACCATCGATCTTGAAAGCGACCCATATCAACAACTAAGGCACATATCATATATCGAAATAGCACGACGATTAAGAAATCAAGGGTGGGTCGGGGAAAACCTTCATGGTTTTATCGACAAACGCATGGTGCCCTGAGAGGGACATAAATGAATAAATAAGTTTGAATTAAACCACTTTCTCCAACCCTCGATGCATAGTCATTGGGTGCATGTGGACCATAGATCTTAAAGCAGTCTGGATCGACGACTGAGGACCATATCGATGATTGAAGTAACACGAAGATTAACGAAACGAGGGTGGGCCAGGAAAAACCATCATGGTTTAAATCATGGATGTGTGGCATCCTCAGAGGAAAAATAGGGAGAAAAGAGGTTCACCTAAAACCGTTTTCTCCAACCCCCGATGTGAATGGATACCTATAAAAGGAAGACCCCCCGACATTATTTTTTCATAATTTGGAGCATTCGAGCGTTCAAAAATTTGGCATAGAGCATCCATTTGAAACTCAAGCTCAGAAATTGAACCAGATTCACACTTCTTTCACCACTCACCAGGTATTTTCACCATGGCTACTAATCCTTTTGTCTTATTCGTAAATGATACAAACATATCTTCCAAAGAATAAGCCCTAATTGATAGAGACTTCAACATTTTCGACACAGAGATAACAGTCTCTCCCATTTCTGTGTCCAAATAAAATTTGTTGGACAATGTTGGAACCCGCCTATCTTTCCTCGAAGCGGCTCAATCCTCCATCACCCCTTACATCATAGAAGTAGTCTTTCCTTTCCTTGAATTTGTAAGTTGGTGTGCAGAACGATATTCTCAAGAAGAAAGAGTTATTCTGAAGTGGTCGACCTGGAAGGACAAGATCCAAAAAGAAAAACATGAATGGAGATGGTGGAAGATGAAACCAAGGATGAAGTATCAGGTACAAGAGACAGACCGCAAACTGAAAGAAGGAAAAATATTTTTAGTAGTAGGAAACACATATTCAAAGAGACACCTGGGGTTGTTTATCAGTCCAAGGAAGATGTAATAAACCAATATACTGTGAAGGGAAGTATGGCCAATATTGAAATAAGAGACCTTTTTCCCGAAGTGGAAAAGACTTCCCAGTCTAAAGCCTCCTTACTCTCAGTCAGAGATGTGGAAAAGAAAACATTTAACATAGTAGTGGTTGATGATGATAAAGTATCTGAGATCAAAATGCACTATGAAAATATTGGTTCCCCTAACAAAGTAAAGTTTCACATAAATGTTAACGATATGATATATTATTATTATCTGAGTTTAGGTTTGAGGGTTGCAAGATTGATGACACATGCAATCAAACTAGATGGACAATTAAAACAAGAAAAGGCATCCAACAAAGCCTGGATGACACAGGTCAAAAGAATAGAGTCTGAATGCCCTTAAAGGGTGAAAGCGTCTATGGATGAAAAGGATAAGATGATCCCAAGATTAAAGAAAAGGCTGAAGATGTCGCTGATTGACCATCCACAAACAACAGAATTGACTGCCTTGGAACAAGAAAAAGAAACATTCAAGAAAGAGGAACTCAATTACAAAGCTAAAGTGTTGCAGTTGGAAAAAGAGAAAGAGAATTGGTCATGACCACAAGCAACGACATCATATGTGGCTATCATAGTACCTAATAATACAGAGGTTGGATCTAGCACTAAAGGGTTGGTCCAATCCATGTCCTAGGTAAGCATCAAAATAGGTGAGATCAAAGGTCTCAAGGATGTTATAGAAAAATTGAAATAAGAGATGAAAATAAAATATGAGAAGATGGCTCAACTTCAAAAAGATAATCARGATTTTCAAGAGAGGGTGAGCAAGTGGAAAACCAGGTTAAAGGGAAAAACATTGTTGYAGGGAGCCAAACATGTCATATGGGATGTTATTGCTGCAAAAGTTGYTAAATTMAGGGTTTATCTAAATTTTATAAATGACAAAGACAGTGTGGYTKCTACAGGTCAGAGCAGGTGTGTTGTTGTTAATGAAGTATTAGCCAAGAAACCCTCAGAATGGGCCCAAAATGCTATTGACTTGCTAAATTTTGTGCCAATTATCGACCTTAAAAATATTGGGGTAAARTATAGAACTGCATTGATCATTACAGACAGGAAGATCATCACCAAACACAACCTGCTCAGATCAGTCCAAAAAACATATTTGCAGATGGAGCACAACATACAKGAGTTTAAAGATTCATTTGAACAGTTGTTCATCAAAGGCCTCCCATCATTTTGGAATGRCAGAGGTTTATTTCATAATCAGGAAGCTTACAATACCCTCCTCATGCAATGTAGAATGGACCATTCTAAATTTGAAGATATAGAAGAAAGTCTGAAAGGCCCAAGTTTGGTTGAATATTTGGCCACTGACTTTCAAATTTTGAATAAATTAAAAACATTGAAAGTCAACATGCCTACTATGTCCTATGCCACGTGCATTGATTTGGATATTTTGATTAAAGAGACGATGGATTGTGGCATCCCTTCTGATTTGCAATGAAAGTATATCGTACGGTTGGGTAAGACAAAGTTCCATATCACTGGAGCCAGTCAGTGATCCCTAAGTGTCATCAAATGTGCAGATCTAACAAAAGACCAGAGCGAGATAGATGGCGAGAAAGAAATGAAATAGTCAGAGGAATCGTCCATAATTCTAAAAACGTTTTTGTCAATTATTGTAAATCGTTTCATATACTGAAACTTTCATTTGAAACTGTTTTGGAATATGCAACGCTTCAGTTTCAATCATTTTGATCAAATTGCATAAGTAGTGGGTTACTTGAATGAATTAATGTTGGAAAAAGTGCAAGAGCATATTTTGGTTGTATCAAACTCTATTTGTAAATTTTATGAATCTGAATTGAATATAAATGCAGAATATTTTGAGGTCTCTACGAAAAGATTCTAACGGGTGGTGATATGAGCTTTGTTTCCTTTCATCATATGTATTTCCTATGACCTATTACTTCATTTACATCTTCTTCCGTTTAAATTGGAGAGTCAAAGGCCCATATTTCATATTATGATGCTCTTGGCTTAAGCAATTTAAACTGTGTGATTGTCTTCTTAACTTATTCAGAATTCATTTCAGTAATACTATGATGCAATTACTTGTTTTATTTATCTTGTTACACTCTATTTAAATTTAAGAATAACTTAGATTCATCATCTCATTTAGACTTTGTCCTATGGATATTTCTATCAGTCGATGCATTGTCTTCATTCAATTTCAAAATTTTGACTCTATACCCTTGTGTGTTCCTCCCCTTCCTTGCCAACAACTTTAATAAAAACCCCCAACACAAACCAAATCTAGCCACCAATTCCCAAAGAAACATCAAGTGACATGAGAGATCCCTCTCTGAGTTGAGAAGTCTAGTGCCTCAGCTCTAAAGTAGGTTGAAATAGTTACCTCTGTCATTTTTCTATTCATCTAGACAAAATTTACAGAGTGCTAACACTTTAGCATCGTTCTCGGGGACGAAATTGAAAAATCTTCCCTGGGAAAATGACTTAAAGATTTAGTTTGATTCCTGAGGGTGACAATGGATCAAATACCTTATTGGTGGAGATTATTTTTACCCTAGCGACTCAGTTATTTAGTGACCATTTGCACCACACCTTGTGAGATAGAAATCCTGGTTCCTAAGAAAATCCACGCCAGGAGAAATCCAGTCCCAGAAGTTGCAATCCCTATGTCTGACCCTGAGAAGCTTGTACGCAAAAGAAAAGAAAGGTTTGTGACCCCATTGTTGCGATTGGACCGACATTTGTCCTTGCCTAGGGATGGATTGACTAGCATCGAAGACCTTGTATTCGATGTGAAATTCGAACAATCCCTATTCAGAACTAAGTTTGAATCTTATCTAAAAGAGACTATCTTTGATGAAAAGAGGTTCCAAGACCTAGTTTTCGCCACATTTGTCAAGCCTGTAGTGACCCCTGCTCAGAACTAATGTCCACTCCAACCCGTCACAGCATCTATGGCAGCAAGATTTTCTCCCCTCATGCTACCTGGTCAACTAAATGACCTACCTCAAGACTACAATCTAAGGATTAAACTATATGATGCTGAAGGTAACATATCAGCCCAAAAACATCTGGACTGGTTTAATGATTTCATAGAATTGGAATAAGTGGACTATAAAGATGTGAAGATGAGGTTGTTTACACAAAGCCTTGCGAGAGATGTGAGAAAGTGGTTCAGATCCCTTCGAGTAGGTAGTATCACAGATTTCGAAGCCTTTGAGACAAGCTTCCTTTCAAAATGGGGGGATAAGAAGAATCCCCTTCAGTTGTTGACCCAGTATAACAATATGAAGATATCACCTGATAAGATGGTACAAGAGTTTTCAACCAAATTTATGAAGCTTTACAATGATATTCCTGATGAAGTAAATCCCCCCCCAAGGCAGCTCAACTCAAATATGTCGATTATTTTGAAAGTGACTTTGCTTTATTAGTAAGAGAATGAAAATATACCACATTGGATGATATGAAAAATGATGCTATAGAGGTAGAAGTGAACCTGATGGCTTCAGGGAATATGAAAACCAATGTTGGCAGAGACACTAACAAAGGTGAAGACAAAGAACAACCTTTGACATCTCAAGCTTTGGAGGAAATATTCGAAGCAATGATAATAAACATGGAGCGAATGATGGAAAGGATGGCCCTAGGAAATAGGCCTAACCCTAGAGAACCGGTTGATGGTACACATAAAAATATGAGAAGACTACCTACTCCATAGATTAGGCAAAGCAATCAGGGAAATCAGGCTGATCAAGAAGATCCGGTGAATCTGGGAAACCAGGCAAATCAGGGAAATCAGACAAATCAGGGAAACCAAGGGAATCAAGGGGAACAACAAATTAGGCCTCCCTTCCAAAACAATTATGTAAATGAGGGTTATGATGGATATTCCGAGGATAACATGAACTGATGTGATGATAAAGAGACAGGGTATTTTTTACCAAAGAAGAACATGACCAGTTCATGGATGCAAGTGAGATCTTTCTCCAAGATGAAGAGGAAAGAGTAGCAGTAGAAAAAGAAGATTATGAGACTGGATTGCAAAGCGCCATCATGCAATTCCAAAGGAAATATAACCTATGAAATCAAAAAGTACCCCCAAACCCTCCAAAGGGCAATCCTCCAAAAGGAAACCCCTCCAAATAATCTCATAACAATGTACCTTCTTCTAGTCAAACCAAAAACGATTTTGTTGCAAAATTTTTAGCTGCAAAAGACTCCACTATGAAATATTTTGTTGCGAAGGATACTACAGAAAAGGGGAAACATAAAGAATAAACTCAAAATAAAATATTGACAAGAAGAGAAATGGTCACCAAAGAAGTAGAAAAGAATCCATCATCTTTCGATTCCGAGAGTGAGATGGCTAAGATAAAAATTCTGGCACCATTTAACGAATTGATCAAGAATAGTGAATACATAAATCAACTCATCAATATGCTTAAAATGGGATAGACGTTTGATACCCTAAACATACAAGATGATCACCTAGTTATCGTATTTTGACCCAGAGTAGAAGAAAGCAGTGAAAATGAAGAAGTCCCTTCTTTTTATTTCAGTTTGAAAATCCATGACATGATTTTGCACAATGCTATGATAGATTCTGGGGCATCACACAACCTGATTCCAACAGTGGTCATGGACCAAATAGGTTTTGAAGTTAGAAGACCTTACAAATACATGTTCTCCTTCGATTCAAGGAAGGCAAAATGCCTTGGCATGATCAAAGACATGGTGGTTTCTTTGGCACAGGTCCCAACAAAGAATATGGTGATGGACATAGTGGTCGCTGATATCCCTCCAAAATTTGGTATGCTATTGTCTAGATCATGGGATGAAAAATTAAAAGAAACTCTCTAGATGGACATGTCTTATGCTACTATTTCTGTCTTTGGTCAGGATATAAGACTGTACAAAGTGGTTTTACTTAAATATATGGTCAACAATAAATCACATCCTAGTAATCATCATATCTATTCGGTGGAGACTGAATTAGGATCTTCCATATTTTTCAATGACCTGTGCTCCGAAGAAGAAGAAGCATACTTAATTTTAGCTGACAAAGATGAGCTTAAGGGAGAAATGGAGGAAATTTTAGAGTATCAAGAGGATGCAGAGGAACAACTATGGAAGATGAATTTTCATGGATCTTCCTGTAGAGAAGGATATGGAGATGGCGTATGGATCAACCACCCCAAAGGAGATGCAAAATTGTGTTCCTACAAACTTGTTTTTGAATGCACAAATAACATGGACAAATATGAAGCAATGATATTGGGATTGAAAGTTTTAGAAGAGATAGGTGCCAAAATAATTGTTGTACATGGATATTATGAACTAATTATAAATCAAATCAAAGGCATCTACCAAGAAAAACAACCCAGATTGAGGGATTATAGAAATCTAGTACTAGATCTCCTTGAGAATTTTGAAGAGTGTAATCTCTCGACAATTCCAATAGAGCAGAATCATATTGATGATGCTCTGGCCACTTAAGCAACATAAATAGTTTAGATAGGGATCTCTTAAAGTATTCATGCTTTACCAGCTCTGAAAGGGGTATTGGGATCCTAATCTTATGAATTTCATGCTCAAAGTTAAAATAGGAGGGGAACTTCATAATTTCTTTTACCTCTGGGATAAGACCTTTGACTTCTGGTGGGGGGTTTTACGTTCTCTTTTCCTTGTTGTTGCTTTCCACATGTTTGGCGGGCTTGTTTTCTCTTTGAGGCTGATCAAGGACATTAGAATTCCCATCTTTATTCTTATACCTAAGGATGTATCTACTCAAGATGTCACTGGACTTATTCTCCTTGCTCAACTTTTTTAATTGAATGTCCATGAGAGACTCCTTGTATGTTGATTGAGTTAAGTGAGGAGAAGGAGATGTGTCTTCGAGACAGTGAACTTTTGGGTCAAGTTCCTCTTCCTCTCCACCATAATCTGTGACAAGGTTGTTCTGAAAAGGGGTTTGGATTTTCTGATCATCCCTGTCTCTATTCTGAGGCTCTCTTTGCATAATCTAAGGAGCATGGTTATTCGGCCTCCTGAATTTTCCTCTGTTATCATCATTTTGAGGATTTTTGTACGTTTGATTTCCCTCCAATTCCAACCTTTCCATCCTAGATGAAAGTGATTTTAGTAACTTGGATACTTCATCCATTTGATGGGGGGTGCAAAGGAACTGGAGGCTGAGGATTTGGATCTTCCCATTCCTCTATCTTTATCATCCTTATTCCTGAGTCAGTCAACTTCCAATATGTTAGATACTACTTCCAGGGCTGCATATTGCATATGACCCAAGGAGGTAGCTCTTGTCTCTCTTAACAGGAGGAAAAATTCATGGTCAAAAGCACTAGCATAGGTAATTTTGGCGGAGGCCTCTGTAGGATTTATCTCAGTAGGGATTTTATTGTACATTTTGTTGAATCTTTTGGAGAAATCAGAGACAGACTCACCCTCTTTTCTCTTTAGGGACTCGAACTCTGTAATATAATACATGAAGTATTTTTTATCCCCACATTGTCTCAAGATCAATAGATCCAGGTTTCTGGGCCCTGAACCACTTTCTAGCTTCTCCATCAAGGCTATGGATAAAAATCCTCATCCATAAACCTTCGTCTACTATGACATAGTTATCAGCATAACTATGGAAAGTTGCAAGGTGCTCTTCTGCAGTTATATCTCCCTCTCCTGTAAACTTAGGCAGCTGCTTAAGGTAGCCACCTGCTGGTAGGGCATTAAGAGGATGAGGCAGAACGAGAGGGGCATATCTGGAAGCTACTATGGTGTCCATTCTATTTTTAGGGGGATTAGCACCCACCATTGGGATGTGAAATGGAGGAGAACTAGGTGGGGATGGAGTTTGAGAAAGGGAGATTGGAGGTGTGTTTCTGGGGACAAAAGAAAACAATAGAGGACTTGAGGGAGAAGAGGTTTCCCTCTCCGTAAATGAAACAACTTTAACAGGAGGAGGAGTAGTGAAGCTCAGAGAGGGGAAATCAACAGAAAAAATCCCAAAATTTAAACTTCTAGAAACTCAAACAGAGGGTGTAACAGAAAAATGAGAAATATCTATTGGAGTTTCTATAGGAGGATGGTGAAAATGATCAGAAATACCTGGTTCGATAGCTAAAGTACCTTCTTGAAGGATATTTCTTATTCTTACAATTTTCTCTGGGTCGGCTTAAGGAGTCACCAGAGGGAGTTGTGGAGTAGACCTCGTGTGTCTACCTCTAGAAGCCACAGCTGAAATAGTGGAGTCGCCAGTGGATTCACATCGATGGATTCACCATAGTGGAGTCGCGAGGTGCATAGTTGCAATATTTGATGTACTACGTTTTGATGCACATTCAGAACTAGTAAGCTTTGTCGTTCAATCCTTGGGAAAATCTTCAATTTCATCCTTGACAATGGCACCAGAAATGTTATCACAATGAGTCACCCCTGGATTGTGGCATAGGTAAGCATGATACCCATCTGTTTGTTTGTCATGAAAAATAAATTTAAAGGCGGTCTAATGGACGCAGACTCAGGATGGTATCGTTCTAACTCAGAAAACTGGATCAGAAATCATAAGCAGGTGAGGTCTTAGTCTAACTTCAGTCAGTAAGTTTTGGTATAGTGGTGAGTAGGGAGAATAAATTAAGGAGAGTGAAGAGGTTTTCTTTGAACATCAAGTCTTCCAACATCCTAAGGAAGGAAAATCTTAGAAAACAAGATCCTCTTGGATTCTTTAGGAAACTAAAAACATTATGACAACGCTGCAATCAAACATCCATTACAACACAGACACATTAATCCATGTGAATCCTTGAATCATGAACATCCAGTATCAAATGAATAATAATTTGGAGTAAGAAAATATGACTTGGATTAAAAAATAAGTCTCAAATACAGATACATAACCAGAATCCAGAGGATTTCCTAAACATTTACAATGTGGGATCTTAGCTCAACCATCGACCATTACAAAATATGAAAATTGATTCTATATACTCAAAGCAACTTTCTCCCTACGGAAGCGTGCTCTTGTCACTCCATTCAAGGCTTGGAGTCTGCATCTTCTTCTGTCAGGGTGCACTTTCATTCTTTTGTTAGACGCAAGATCAGATCGATATGGGCTTCACGCGAAAATCCATGACAAAGAATTTTTGGCTGACAGTCTGCCTTCCATGGCCAGATTTTCATGATTTCCATTTATGTGGTGAAATGACATTTCAACCACCTTCCCTATTTTCATTAACTCCTTTCATAGGGATCAGGGCGAGACCTAACACCCATGAATGTTCCAGGCAAGCTCACGACTCCTTTCAGTCAATTCTGGGGCCTTGAGGCCATATAGATATTTCTTGGTGACCAACTCGGGTGCTTTAGTCCTTGGCGCAACCCTTTTCCTTGCCCCGCACAACCATGGGACTTGAACTCATGCTTATCCCTACGAAAACTCAAGATTTCTCATTTCGGGGGTTTTCACTCCTCTTGATTTCAAATTTCCCGATGCTTGCTCCCGCAAAATGGCCCATTTGGATCAACAGTTGGATTTTACTTGAATTTGACGGCCATGATCATCTCCTCAAACAACCTCAGCTAACCATCACTCAATCAGGATCCTATCCTTTATTTATCCCTACCTCCATATGACCCTCGACAGTGACGATGATCCTAATTCCCAGGCGTGTCGCGATTTCACGTTTCGCAAACTCGTGTTGCTCCTTATGCTCAAACCTTCGAGTCATGAAATTGTGATATCTCAGATCAGGCGACATGCATCTCTTTACATTGGATGGCCCAAATTGTATCATATTTTCGGGACTTCGGGCCATCGACAATTCTTACCCCAACTTTCCTGAAAGACTTTCTGTGGTTCAAATCCCGTGCCATGTGCCACTCTAGAATGGAAGGCCCAGATTATTTAATGACTTCACATTTCACGATTCCTCATGACTCGACCCTTTGACTGCTCCATACTATGAGTTAGCGAAACACCGATCCTACACCATGCGTCCCTCCAATACCAATGACTAATATCAGCCTCACAATTTTGGACCTTTGTTCGACACTAAACCTAGTGTAATTGCATGATCTCAATCACCTGATGGTCATGGATCTGATCTATCTGATGGATCTCTATCATTGAAAACTAATCCTGCTCTCTCTCTTTGAGTTGACATCAGACTCCTTCAAGTGTTGCACTTGTTTCTCACGAATGCGGCCTACTTGGCTTACTTGAATGATCGATTGAGGGCTCAGGAATACAAAAGATCAGAGGTAGATATGAAAAGAGGAATGATCAGCCAAAGATATAATAGGAATGTTGATTGTCGATACTTATTAGACAGGTTGACAGGTCGATGAAAAGGATGAAGAAAAAAATAAGATTAGCTACAAGTCTAGAGGGAAAACTTACGATTAGGTCTACAAAAGGGGGAGGGATAGGAAATGATACATACTTAGGTATAAACCACAAACCTTTAAGGTTTGACAAATTTATGTGCTAATGATATATTATAGGATACTAGAATCTAATATAGACTAAGTGTATGTTGAACTAAAATGTATTTTTCAACATGGTATCAGAGCAGGTGCTCTGAAGTTCAGTGGGAAACTTTGACACTTGGGACAAAAAGTGATTTGTTGAAGCATTAGCTTGAAGAAAGGAAGAAAAGGTTATTTTTCAGGAGGAGAAATATGACTTCCAACATTAGGTTTGAAGATACATTGGAGGGGATCTCCAACTACCTGCAGTGGAAGGCTAGAATCAACAATGTTCTGAAGGAGAACAAATTATCATTTTTTGCGAACACCACTGTGCATGTACCTGCTTCAAATGCCATAGTTCTCGATTTCCATGGGGTGAAGGAAGCCAAGACTCGGATAATCATCTTGGACGGGGTCAAAGACAACCTTATTCCACACTTGGCTAAGAATAAGACTTCCAAAGAAATGTGAGATGCACTGAAAATTTTGTATGAGGAAAAGAACGAGAACTGCAAAATGGCTCTCTGGGACAAGCTCCATGGTGCTAGGATGGCCAAAGAATAGAGTGTGACCACCTACCTCACCCAAGTTGCATAGGTGAAGCATGAGTTGGTAGTTTTTGGAGAATTTATTCTTGACTCATAGTTGATGCATACTACTCTCAAAGGCTTCACCAAGGAGTGGGAGGTTTTCATCAAGGGTGTGGTGGGGAGAGAGAAACTCCCTAATTGGAGAAGATTGTGGGATGATTTTAACAAGGAGGAGATCCAACAGGGGACTCAGGAAATTTCATCGGATGGTGCAGACGATAAGAACATTTCTCTTGTGGTAAAGGGAAATGAGAAGAAGAAGTACATGAGCAAGATGAGATTCTTTGCATGTCACAAGACTGGCCACTATGTTATTCAATGTCTGAACAACAATAATAATAAGTTAGAACTAGAGGTGTCAGCTTCAATAGAGGTTGTAAATTTTTTTGAGAGATATGAGAAGGATTTCTCTCTCTTGACTGGTCCTGTGGGTAGTGGTTTCCTAACATTCGAGTGTTATAACCCTAAATTGCACCAGACATGCATACCTAGCATCAGGTCATCTAACTTGCTATCTTTTCCAAGCCATCACTGAACAAGCTCTTCAAAAAAACATTGCTTTGAAGGTGTAAGCGCCTTGCACCATTATTTCCCGCATACAAACACCTGCTGACCCATTACAACCCATGTACACTCACAAAATATCGCGAAAAATGGAAAATTGCATAGGATACTGGTTTCTGGGTCGTTACTTAACCATTTGAAAGACCATATCTAGTCATCCAAACCGTTACTATCCCCTTTTTCCTATAAAAGAAGGGGTTTGGGTCTCATTGCAAAGGGAAGCATGAAAGCAAAGAAACTCTCCCCATTTTATCAATCCCCCTTTGCCCCAATTGCAAATCCCTTTACCATTTCCCTAAGAGAGAATTTAAGAGGAGAAGAAGATGTGGAAGAGGTTGGTGCATGGTGAAGAGGATCCCAGGACAAAGTTCGAGGAGAAGTGTCGGTCTCATGTTGTAAGTGACTTTTTGTGAGATTAATATAAAGAAGTACTTTTTCCATCCTGCCAAATGACTTCTTAAACTTATATGATTTGTTTACATTTCTTGTTTATGATGTCTAACCCACTAATCCATATGTAGAATGCATGCTTATAGTTTCTTGTTTGTCTTTTGATGAATGCAAGTCAACCTTGGGAGGATATTTGCAGTCAGGAAACAACCAAGCGCAAAGGGATCGACATCGGACGCAAAGTTTAAGGTAGGCCTACCATATTCCTCTCTCTTGTCTTTTACATATGATTGTGCAGTAATGTTGGGATAGTGATTAAAAGTAGGAGACTTTAGACAGTTTTCTCTGCCTACACTTTAGACCCTTGGTGTAGTCTGTAGAGGGGTTTTCCTGCTATAGCATCAAGTCATTCAAGGACATTTTGGCAATTTGGTCAGGGGGCATAAAATCCACACCGAGCAGCATAATGGATTTTCCTAAGCTCCTACATTTTTTTTTGGCCAAGTCCCATGCGACCACGCTACCCACAATTACTTGCCACAATGTTCTTGAAAATTGACCTCTTGTTCATAATTTTCACTATGCCTCAATGAGAAAAACCCTACTCCTAGAGATCTTGCAACAAATGATTTCCAAGAAATAGAATGATAGCAGAGGGGTCCTACTAGCTGAAACCTAGTGCCCTTGATCCAATGCAACTGAAAGTTTATTCATCCAAGTCTCGTTTTGATTTTTATTGCGAGTTACAACTCATCTCCTCAATCCATTCAGGAATATGTTGGCAATTTGGTACGGGGGCATAACATCCACACCGAGTAGCATAATGGATTTTTGTAAGATCCCACATGTCTGTTTTTTCAAGTACCATGCAACCACACTACCCACAATCACCCAACAAAGTGTTCTTTAAAATTGACCTCTTGTTCAGAATTTTCATTATGCCTCATTGATCAAAACCATAGTCCCAAATATCTTGCAAAAAACGCTTTTCCAGACAATGGAATGACAATAGAGGCCCCCCACTAGCTAAAAATCAGTTCCTCATATCTAATGCAACCGATGGTTAGTCCATCTGAGTCCCGGTTTGATTTTTATAATGAGTTATAACTCACCTCCTCAAGTCATTCAGGTACATGTTGGAAATAGACCTAGACCTAAACCATGACCATTACAATGACCTATACCTAGACCTAAACCATGACCTAGACCTACACCTACACCATTACCATGACCTATACCATGACATAGACCATGACCTAGACTGTGACCTAGATCATGGCAAGACAATGCATGACAAGGCAAGGCATGGAAAGGAAATATCTAGGTATAGGTCTAGGTCTAGGTATGACAATGCAAGGAAAGGAAAGGAAATACATGACAAGGATAAGCAACGCTGGACATGGCAAGGAAAGGCAAGGTATAGTTCTAGGTCTACATGCTATATCTTGTTATAAAATTTATTGAGATGAAATATTAGTCTTTATTTCTTTGTTTTTAAATAAGTCCTTGAAGTTATGTTTTTTTTTATGCAATCCAAAATATGCCTAAGATAATCCTATTAATTATGATAATCCATGTTTCAAAACTATAAATATACCTAATATATATGAATAAATATATTTAATGCTATGACATTGAAATTGTCATGCAAGTATTTTATCTAAGATAGATGGAATAACAAGTTGTAGAATTTCATGCTGAATGAATTCTTTGTGTTGGACACACCGAAAATCCTCTAAAAATATCAATATGTCAACAAGTACATGACCTATCAGTAGTAAAACACACATATGTACCCACCCTACTAGTAGTACAACTCACGTATGTATGCAGCTAGTCTGTACTACAACCTGCGTATCACTTTTGAGAAATTAGGGTTTTCTTTTCATCACCCACTCAGATCCTCTACAACCTTCAATCACATTATATTTTTTCTGTCACTATCCAATCTGATCCATAACCAGTCACAACACATCCAACAACTTACTCATGCTCCTCAACAATACAATATGAATGCTACTCAATCATGATAAGAAATCAACATACTATAGCAATAAAATCATCATTGAATCATAAGAGTGTTTCTCACTCCATCAACCAACACAAACCACATCACAAAAACCATACCAAGAATGCCTTAAGCATTCACTACACAACAAGCAAGAGTATCCATAAAGAAAACAATGTAACCATACCAGAGTTTTTATGGAAGATCTGAGCCCATTGAATGCATATCTAGAACCCGCTTTAGTCTTCAAGATCCTGTCGTCAGCTCAACCACAAGTCTTCATGACTTCATCCATTGTATGCACCCTGTCCTCATACAACGCGCGTATGTATGCGCCCTGGCTCACTACAACCCACATATACCTCAAAAACTAGGGTTTCTGAACTTCCAAGAATTTTGTCGTTGTTAGCGCTGCCATTTTTCTCTTCAATTAGAGTCAATTTTAGTCGAGTTATGGCCCATGTGTGAAATAATGTGAGGTCGGGTATGTAAAAACAAAGGGGTCGAAGTCAGCAGATGGTCGGTTGGCCCTTGGATCTGGGAATGGATATCAGAGTCCAAACATGCATAAATAAGTATGAGTATGTTCCCAAAGAGTCGGGTCCTGTCAAAAAGGGAGTTTCTACGTGCCATAGGTCTAGGCAATTTATTAATAGAAGTCGCATCGGCAAGTGCAGTAACCATGATCGACTCATTATGAAGGTTGGAAGAATGAAAAATCATGGTGTTCATATCATGTATGTTCTACAACCCTTATCAACTCTACTTTACATGCACGAATCTACTATGGAAAATTTGCAGTCCAATTTGAAACATCTAGTCACCATGAATTCAGTGTTCCTTAGCACGTTTCCTCCTCCCTCCTACTCTGTTATAAATTACAGATGATTTGCATGCATTGTATTCGAAAATCGGGGTTATGCATTGTTTGTAATATTTTTTCACAAACACAGGGTGATCAAATTTTTCTCCTTGGGTTTTTTCCAAATCCACCACGTGCAAGACAAATATGGTTGCACCATGGAAACCTCCCAAAATGTAAGAAAGGGATCGCGAAGTGACAGAAGTGCCAAGCCTGAGCCCCAAAGTGACTAGGATTTGTTCTCACTCATAACAGGCACCCCCAAGGATCCAAAGGGATTTTCACCTTTGCCCGCGAAAGTAAGGATATCACACCGCTCGGAGCCTGGAGTGGAAGAAGCTGTGCAGGAAGGAAAGACTTTAGAAGCCCTGTCTCCCCAACAATAGATACCCCGGAGAAGGGGAAGGCCAAGAAAGAACAAGGAAGCTAGGGAAATCCAACTCCCAAACAAGCCGCACACAAAATCGGTTGTCGAAGAATTACTTATGTGCACTATTTGGTTGGAGCATGTTGAAGGTACAAGCCGAGGAAGAGGGAGCAGAACAAGGAGGAAAGATGCCACAAGCACTAATTTTTGAGAGCCATATTAGTAGTTGAAGTAGGAGAAACTCATTGTCGCTGGACTTTACAAGAAAAACAGGGAACTGAGACAACAATTAGCAGCAAAGGCCCTTGAAGCATCAACATTGCAAGGCCCCAAAGGAAACATGACATGGCTCAAAAGACAACTCATAAAGGCACATGATACAATCGTACAACTGCGTGAAATGCAGAGGCTATTAGAAGAAAATAATGTGAAGCATTTCAGAGAATGTGAAGCGACCGAAAAGAAAGTTCGCACAGCTCTTGCCAGCACACAGAAGAAGCATGATTAATGGATTTAATTCTCATATCATCAAGAAGAGCACAGTTCTTGACATTTTTAAAGGAGTCTTCACCCCTAAACCATTTTTCCGTTTTGGTAACGTTCACAACAGTCAACAGCTACTCATCGCACACGCACCCCAGTGAATCAGCGCGCGATAGAAATCAAATCCATTACAGTAGATGGAAGAAGCCTATCAGAATACTTGATTGTTCAGATATCTCTCCGAAGGAAGTTTTTGACACATCACTCTCTCCATGAGGAGACCTCACCGATAACCTAATTCCCATGGCATAATACAAGGAATCATGATGCGACCAGATGCAATTGTTTTCTATTTTTGGAAAAGGTGTCATACGAAAAGTCATTTAGTGTAGAACAATCAGTTTCCTACATTCTAGGGACAATAGATAGAGATAAGGGAAGCCCAAGCGACATCCTTGCCTATATATTTTATCTTTTCAATGAATGCCAGGTTGGCTGGAAAAGTTATTATAGACAATGTCTATTGAATGTAGTTTGAGTTCGATTGAAATTTAATGCAAAATTCCTGAAGCTTTGATGAAAATATTCTAATTGTAATAGTTGGATGTAGTATTTCCTTTATTTGTGTATATACTTCCTGTATTCTTTATTCATATCTATTTTTGTCTAAATAGGAACGTGTTTTTGAACCTAGGATTCACTGCATAGTGCCCTAGGATTCACGCCATTTAGATAAACCATTTTCCTCTAAGTTAACTCTGAATTCATCCTCAATGGTGCTCTGATTTGGTTTCTGTGTTTTTCCCCCTGCCTCACACAATGATTTTACATTGAGGATTGTTGCTCGCTTAGCCTTTATCCTCTCAAATTCAATCACCGAGTCATTTGTTTCTATCGTTTTCTTGAACTGACTCCATATCCCAAGGTATTTCTCTCTTGTGCTAATATAACCAAAACTTATTATGAAAAGGTTTTAAATCTAGCCAACAACTTTAAAGCCATTGTTACACGTCAAAATTGCTCAGCTGGATAAGTGTCGCATTGTCCCTATCAATCGTCGTAAGTGTCGCATCTTCCCTACAACTTTCGCAAGTGTCGCAAGTTGGTCACTAGTGTCGCAAACAATGTTAAGACATAATGCCATGATAACGACACTAAGGAGGCACTTATAACATCTCACATGACTGATTTGAAGGAAGAGAACTAGTTTACTGGAATCAAATAACTTTTGACACCTGAAAGAAACCCTGAAACAAAGGTTTGGAGGGGGAACGCTCCCCTACTTCATCTCCAGAAGCGCTGGAGCTCACCTATAATGCTTCAGGGAGCGTTATAACACTCCCCAGTCCCTTTTGGAGGAGCTCTGCTCATTTTGAGAGCGCTGGCGCTTCCCCAAGGCTTACCAAGGAGCGCTACAACGCTCTAATGCCCCTTCTGAGGGAGCGCTCCCTAATCTGGGTCAGTTGTTGGTCCATTGAGGAGAATAAGGGGGGGATCTTTCGAGATTAGGAGGCAGTTGTGCTCGAATTATTGTTTTCATCAAGATATCCCTGATCTAAGGAGAAGGTTCCCAACTTGTTATAAAGATAACTCAAGAGGTTAAGATCCTCTTAACCTATATAAACAGGCTCTATGATGGTGAAAGGGGAGGAAGGGAATAATTGAACATATGAAACTTATGATATTGGAGGAAACTTATAGTCAGCTGAAGCAGAGTGATCAGTGAAGCTGCTGTTATCCAGGTTGTGGATCTTTCAGGCAAGGGTTAGACGAAGGGGACTTGACGAAGTTGTCGCATTCGCATCTACGATTGTAAGTACTGATGTCGTTATTCTCATTAATATGACATGCTTGGCCTGTTTCTTTCTAGTTTGTGTCTGGTATTACATGAACTTATAATTTATTGATAGATCTGTTTTCAAGCTAATGTCAATAGAGTAGGAAGCAGTCATATCTTGTTTTGTCCACAGAGCTCAGCGAGGAGCAAAGGATCGGAGAGCAACTCGGAGCGTGCAGGGACAAATGTCAATTAAGAGGTACTTCCGTTATCCTTCCTTCTCATGTATTAGTTTAGATAGATTTGAAAGGAAGTCAGTGTCCACGTTAAGCATTTTTCTGTCTAGGGTTAAGGTCAAGCTCTAGAGGTGATCTACCTGTCCACAGGGAGATTTTCCTACAACAGCCATATCCCATGCTGAGACAATGTCTCCCGAGAGAGCCCTCTCCAGGTCTCAAAGGCTAGTTTTTGGGTCCCATGCACTGTTTTTCTCTCCTCATCAGCTGAGTAAAGACCCTGGTGAAGGTCATCAAAGGCCTACAAACCTCTTCATCTCAATTTCAGTCAAGGTCATTGTTCTTCAACTTTTTCTTTTGGGTGTGAAGTTTGTTTTTTCTTTTCTTTGATTGTTTCTTTTCTTTCGCTTTTCATTTTGATCGCAATGAAAGGGTGTATTGTTTGTATGACTTTTTCTTGTGCTAGTTTGATTTTCATTCATACAAAAAAGATAATTAGCAAGACAAGCATCGTGTTGGATTAATCATTATTCATATACAAACAACAATGAAAAAGCATCTCCATGATTGATTGTGCATATTAGAAGGCATTTTAATTTTTTTTGCATTACATCAGGATTTGATTGAGAAAAAGAATCGTTTGAGGACACTCTGTAGTTGTGCTTGATAGTGAAAAGAACTCTCTCTCTCCCTTAGATAGATGTTCATCGAAAGAAAATGATTGCTTATCATGTTCGATGCATTCTTTGGGTCTGAGTCATAATCCCATTTGTTTCACTTCCACACACCCCTTTTGCGTAAAGAACAACCATAAAAATCAACGCTAATTAAAAATTATCTAGAAATTTTTTCTTTGCTAGGATCCTCCACCAATAGTAGAATAGGTGTAGTACTTTGGATTAGGCTGTGAGAATAACTCTCCAAAGTTTTTAAAACAAACAGTAGCATCCCGAGTTAGGGAGAGTCAAATCCAGTTATCGTATAAGTTTGCCTGGGATCCCCCTCTCACACAGGGATTACGCATGAGGTCGCATTCGGGTAAGCTACGGGGACTAACCCTCTGTGGTTTAACTGATTGTGGTGGTCAGATCGTATTATGGGGGTCACTTTGAGGTAAATCCACAATTACTGCGTGGAATCCTTCTAGTTGATTTCGGGCTCGATACCCTACCCGTATGTTTGGATCGGACTGTCGACTATTCCCGCCCAGGGGATGACTGCGAATTGGTAATCTTAGTGGCCATAATATTTAGGGTCTTACACAAGCTGACGGTGATGGGAAGTCTCACTGTACCTGGAGCAGACATTGGTCAAACTCACTCGATCTCCTTGGAGGGTAAATCCACAATTACTGCATGGAAGCTTGCACCAAGGCATAAGTCCGTTAAGCAGGTCACCATTGTAACTGTTCCACCCTATCCCCACCCCTTCTGGACTTGATCACGCGATGTTGGATTTCATCACCAACTAGTATGGTCATCGAGCGAAGGTCCTGTTTGCTTGGTTGTGATTCTTAGATTCTATTAGTGTATGTTGTTTCTTTTACTTAGTGGACCTTAGGTCGAGTCAGTGTTAATGGCATCGAATCATGGGAGTACTAATGGAGGAACCCCTTCTTCTGGGGAACCTTATACCTTTCCTTCATTTGGAAACGTTGGTCCTCCATATGTTGCCACACTGAGTCTTCCAGGACTCACTATTGGATTACCAGTTTGGTTGTTCCCCACTCCGGTGATCCCAAATCCTCCCAATGTTTCAGTTGCACCTAATACTTTGGATGTCAATACACCACCCACACATCAAACTCATGTCGAATTTTTTCCTTCTTCGCCCATTAAGTCTCCTTCCATTTCTCCTTCTTTGCCTAGTGAAAGCTCTAAAGCAAGTAACCAGGTTGATTAGAAGAAGAAGAAACGGAAAGAGAAGAAGAAGAAGAGCCCGAAAAGGACCAAGGCCCCAACAACATCAGATGTTGGCTCTAAGAAACCAGTTACTATTAATAGTACTGGGAGTGTTGATGAGCTCAACAAGATCAAAATGAAGAATCCAAAACACAAATTCCCTTGCAGCCTTTGTAAGGGTGGCCACTTCCTAAGGGATTGCCCCGGTCTTACCCAAGTCTTAGAAATGTGGTCCTCCACGTCATCGGCCTCTGTTAGTCATATCGATGATACCCCATCAACTAGTGATGTTCAGGTTGGTAAGAAGAAGAAAATTGTCAAGTTCCCTTTCATGTTATGTAAAGGTGATCATTACTCTCACCTTTGTCCTCGCATGGACAAGGCTTCTTCTCTTTTGGAAAAACATCAACTTCCAAAAGGTTATCGTAAGCTTTCCTCTGACCCATCATCGGTTGATGGACTGGTCAATCCGGTTCCATCCCCAGTCAGTCTGGTTGATCAGGTGGTCAATCTAGTTTCCTCCTCGATTGAACCACGAACCCAAGTAGTTGATCCAGTTCCGTCATCGATCAGCCCCACTCTTCATCAAAAGAGTGACACTGAAGTGGTTGATCTATTTTCATCCTCAGTCGATCCCACTCTCCCGTTAGAGAGTGACACCAAAGTGGTCGATCCAGTTTCACCATCGGTCGATCCCAGTCCTCCTTTGAGGACTATCAAAGTGACTGATCCAATTCCTTCCTCGGTCAGTCCATCTCTTCCTCTGAAGAGTGCCAAAGTGGTTGATCCAGTTTCTCCATCGGTCGATCTCATTCCTCCATTGAGGAATTCTAAAGTGGTTGATCCAGTCCCTTCCTTGGTTAGTCCCACTCTTCCTCTGAAGAGTGCTAAAGTGGTCTATCCAGGTCCACCATTGGCTGATCCGATCCAATCATCGGTCGATCCTACTCTCCTTCTAGAGAGTAAACCCAATACTTCCCATGTTTTTCTTGTTAATACAGACTCTACCATGCCTGGGGGAATTCATCCTCCTCCTGTGGAACCCCCTCCAAGTACTGAAGCCATCCTTTTTGATTGGGGTGCACTAATTGGACCTCATCTTCCCTCCCACATTCCTTTCTAGATTGCAGTACAGGTTCATGGTCGGGACGTTCCTCAAACGCTGATAGATGAAGGTGCATCCATTAGTATTTTGTCTTCTGTTTCTTGGTATGCTTTGGGTTGTCCGCAGCTTGCACCGGTTACACAAAATCTGTTAGCTTTTA
>ML844094.1:8978-38006 GCA_009831015.1 Picea engelmannii | reverse complement strand
TATCTTTTCTATATTGAAACTCCACTGTAGAAAAAATCCCTTGAAAAGTACGCAATAATCTCACCTTCACACAACTTGAAGATTTTTGCATCCAACCTCCAACTTTGTTGTTGAGGCCATGAGGTGATTACATTTAGAAATAACAGAAAAGTCCGAGAACCATTCCAACGCTTGAAACACGGAATCTAAGTTTAGCTTGAGTGATGGAACAATCACCTTTGAAATCCAGATTGAAACCTCCCGACTTCCTTAGCAACAATCTAGGGAAAAGCCCTGTGTACAGACCATTTGCTAGAGACCCTGCATCACTCTTGCCCAAGGGATTCTTTCACTATGTAGGGCGACGTAGCGGCAGATACCCATGCTCGTGCCACGATAGATTCGTCTCTCTTCTTATCATTTAAATATGATACAATCATTAATTGATACGAGTGCAAGAATACAGAGAACTTGTAAAACAGATTTATTGGAGCTGGGGATTAGTTTTTTATTACTAATCCTGACTTTCAACAATGGACTTAAATGTGGCAAAACCAGTTTGATCGACAACTGCCATCAAAAGAAAATGCCAAATAAAGTTTCAGGATGACAAATTACGCTGTAGTTGCGCAAGTCACGTTTAGAAGATAAAAACACATTGCAATTTCTAATACACGGGCATGAGAATCGAGATGATTCATATAAGCAATATTCTTGAGAATTTTTAAAAAAGTTTTTAGATTATGAAATATAATATTATAAAAAAATATCTAAGAACAAAGTTATTTATCCATGTAATTTTGGGTAAATATGTTTAAATCAATAACACGAAAATTCTAATTAATATTATAAGAATTTTATAGATACACAAATTTAATATTTAATATTTATAATTTTGATTCTATTATCAGAAAAAGAAAAGTTTACAGATATTTATAATTTTGTCTAACACCAATAGTTTAGTAATAAATAGTGAATGTTTATTTTCGGGTATTTTTCTGCTTTTCGCTGATGGTAAACTTGTTTTACTAATAAATAATGAATGTTTCTTTATTTTAGGTTTTTTTGGTTTGTTTTATTTTGAGTATTTATTTGCTTTTTGCTAACCGTAAACTTGTAAGTATTTTTTATTTTATTTTTTTGTTTTATTTGCTTTTTACTAACTGTAAACTTATTTTTGTTTGTTTGTTTTATTTTGAGTATTTATTTGCTTTTTGCTAACCGTAATCTTATTTAACTTAAAGACATTAAGTGCATGCAACATAGGGAGCCGGTTTGAATGATTGACTCCAAAACTTCTTTCATAACCCTCAAAACAATCAAGGGCTAGAGCTAGTCCATGGAGGGGAGCTTAATGTTGTTTCTTTTTATATTTTATAAAAGGTAATTGAAAACTTGTAAAAAAATAAAATTTGAGAATGATTATTTTGATTTTAATAATAAAGAGTGTTAGCACTCAAGTGTTTATAAACATAGAATTAATGCCTCCAAAATGTCAAAATGTTTGTTGAAAAATCATATTATTTCTCTATAGGCTCTTGAGTTAATCTATGAATTTAGAAAGACATACATGGTAAACATTGGATAGATCATGTTTTTTAGAAAGGTTTTTTGCCAGTAAAATACATTATCTTTCCTTATTTTAAAACAAAGTTAATATACTCAACTCAAAAATAACTTAGCAAGGCCAAAGAGAGCATCTACTCATACTTTGGAAGAATTGGGGAGTTAACATCGTAAATAAAAATATCACAATAAATTTTATAAAATATATGTTTATTGATTTAGAAGTTTGCCTTGTCAATTTAATGCCAATTTTCAATAAAGTACATACATGATATTTATATACTATAGAATGCCATGAATTCTAAATATTTGAAGGGTTTGTGGGTTGTCTATTGTGAAATTGGGTTTAAAGAAACAAATTAAGTGGCTTTTTTTTGTTATTTTTAATTTTAATAGACATGATTTCATCAAACTAACTCATGTTTGAGTTGCGATTATGAGTCATACTCTCAACTCAAAATCATGAATATGATTTGCAGCTAACTCAAACTAAACAGATTTAACTTGATTGAGCGTATTGAAGAGCATAGTCAAACTTGAGAGTCCATACATACTAGGAAATGCTTTTTAACATTGGCACATGGAAGGGACCATGTTTACATTCAAACTATTTTTTAAGTTAGAACAATCTTGAAATAGTTTAATCAATCCATTTTCAAATTGAAAAATTCAATGAAACTAAAAGTTGGATTAAACATTAGTTCCATCTATCCATCAAGAGTTCCATCTATCCATCAAGACAAGATATTCAATTTCTCTTCTTTGCCAACACATATTACCCATTAATGAATGTCTTCCAATAAATTTAAGTATAGAAACAATCTTCTATGATATGTTCCAAAAGCTCTCAACCACTTACTTTTTCACATATAGACATAGGGTGGAGGTAGGTTGGGGTTGGTTATGTTTAGATTTTTCAATAACCCTTCCCATTATAACTATTTCCACCTTTGACTTATAAGTGACATTCTTGCAAAACATTTTAATACATCCACATAGACACATAGGATGGCACCTTTAAACCATCATGTGTAGATGTGCATTGAGATCAAGCTAGAGGTAATAACCCTAGAAATGAAAGGGTGAGAATGATGCTAAAAATTCATTATCAAAGCATTCCATCTCTAGATGTTATCACTGTTTTGGTTACAATTATTTAGTTAAATAACACTTGGAAAAAGATACAAGAAAGGAAATTATGATGAGGTTGTACATGGAAATGGGAAATAGTAAGAGGTTGTAAAATGCTTGCGAATGTGAGATCTAAGGAGGAAAATGTATCCAATAACATTCTAGAGAATACCAAAGAATTAGAACCAATTTCTCCAAAATAGAACAACTAACCTAGAAATTGTCACTGTTATTATTGTTTTGGTTACAATTATCTAGTTAAATAACACTTAAAAAAACACAAAAGAAAGGAAATTGAATGAATCCATATATTGAAATGGGAAATAGTTAGAAGTTGTAAAATACTTATAGATATAACATCTAAGGAGGAAAATATCCAATAAAGTTCTAGAGATTAGCAAAGAATTAGAACCAAGTTCTTCAAAATAGAACAATTAACCTAGAAATAGTCAAAGTTAGTAAAGATGAAAATATACTATAGAGAAATCCCCAGATGGGGTAACAAGTGCCCAACTGAGCCTATGCAGAGCTTGATAACTACAACTGGCCGTCACCCCTCCCGACTTATCTCGACGAGCATGAATTCAATGCTGGATGGTGGTGATGGGAGATTTGGTCTCAATCGAATTCATTGTTTTCGGCTTGGAGTTATGATAGGATTAATGGCTTTGTGTCATGTAGAGGATGATGTCCCTTCGAGTGTTATGACACACTCTTTGGGTAAGCTTTGAGTTATTTCCCTTTTTGCCCCTGGCTTTTTGGCTCTGCTCCCTTTTATGGTTCGAACGCAATGTTTGGCGCTCTTAGCAGAGGACTTGGTGAGGTTTCAGAGGATTTTACCTCACATCCCTTTCCGGCTTTGCATACCTATACCTGCAACCATGCCTAGGGAGCGAGGTCGCTCTCTCAGAGGCCTAAACTATGTGCGTTATCTGGCAAGCCGCAGAGGCAATGTTAGTATCCTCGATACAAAATCTCACTCCTTGCACCCTCTACAATCCCATACCACTGAATCTTTGGGAGTGCCCATACAAATGGAAGAGGAGCACATGTAGGCAATGGTTTTCGAAACAACAAAAGGCTCAACCACGATTAGTCTATCTCCAAGAAGGCAGTCTCCACCACCTGCACAACCTACAGAGGAACACTACCCTAATTACCTTGCTAACATTCAAGAGGGACATTGGGGTTTCCCTATAGAGGAAGAAATTCCCTCACCCCCTCCTCTACACGCTGAAATCCCTCCCTCTATGGAAGTCTTAGCTCCTCCACAACAATTTTCACTCTCAGTGGACCACCTCAATCTGGTTATGCATATATGTAGGGACATGTCTGATCAACTATATCGCCAAGAGTGCTTGTATCGCCGGATGGACCTCCTATTTGAGGCATTTACAAGGGGTCTGACCTCCAACAATTGTTCTACCTGTCGAAAATCTATGCATCTCGCTCCAACATGGAATCGACACAACCAGGGTGACGACGACTACGACACACCGAGTGCATGGTTTCTCTTGGTTTTGTCTATGTATGTGAATTTTGTTTATTTCTTCTTCCATAGTCAACAATCAATTTGATATTTTTGTAGTCGGCTGTTCAATTCACATCATTGTACTAGTAACTCTCTAAACTCTAAGTCTAAGAGATTGACACTAGGTCTAGTTTTCGATTGTGGCAAGCTGGTTGCAAGTTTATGATGATTATGTATTTTTGAGACATGGAATGCAATGCAATATATTTTAATTTACCAAAAAAAAAAAAATACTATAGAGAAAAAATGAAAAGAACCCACCCCTATAAAAAAATATTAGAAGAAAGAAACAACTAGAAGCCCATAAACATGGTAGTAACCATAAAAATAAAGTATGGAAGTTGTTGATGAGATCCCTATTATGAAGTTTATTCAATTCAATTAACACAAAAAAAAGAAAAATAAGAAAAAAATAATATTAATATCTCAAAATCCATAAACCCCCCACCAAAAAATGCAATGTTCATCTAACACAAATTCTTACTATATGCAACAATAAATCAAACTAGGTAAATGGTCATGGTTAACACGTAATTGCTATGGAGATTCTAGGAACTATGTTTGAATTTGTTGTATCAAGTAAATTTAGAGTAGGATATGCAAGTCAATTCAGGGTGGCCTTTAACCCCTTAATAAAAGAATTTATTTAATTGAGAAATAACAAGGAAAGGATATCACAATTATGGTGTGAATATGACAAGGTTGGACCATTTAGTTAGAAATGCGTTAAAAGGAGTGAGAAAGAATGAGGTCGCAACATCGGAAAACAACAGTTGAATAGATACCTCCCCATGGTAGATGAAAACTTGACAATCAATATCAAGTCAAGGATAGGTGTTGAGGTAAGGTATCTAAGTTGTTAGAGTTATAATGGTCATTTAATCTAGGCATACTAATAGTCACTTTTTGACTATTAGTTTAATTTATGCTTACATGCTTTAGTGTTGTAATAATGACTTAAAGTACATTTAAGTCATTTTAGGGTTTACGAACCTAGGGTTCCTGATGTATCTAGGTAATATGCTTTTAGGGTTTATGCACCTTGGGTTTATGTATTCCTTTGCTATAATGGGACGATGACTCTTCTCTTTTGTATTCCATTGAAGTAATATCAAGAAGCATTTATTTCTCTTAAGTTCTCTCTTGTGTTCTTGGTTTCTTTGTGTGTTTTGTTAGTGACAAACTACATAACAATTTTTTGATACTAAGAAATTGAAAGGGCTTTCGGACAAAGAAAACTAGGTATAATTTGTTTTTGGGGTTTTAAGCCAAGTTTTTTTTTTTCGAAAAAAAGAGATACTATGTTCATATTTATGGTTTTAAAAGATGGGCCAAGTTCTTTTTTCTTGATTTAAAGCTAGCTCTGAATTTTAGAAAAAAAAAAAATACAAAAAAAAGAAGAAAAAAGAAAAAGAAAAGAAAGAATTTTTTTTGTTATAAAAATCAAAAGAAAAAGGGAGAAAAATATATTTTTTCTTGTGAATGGGCAAAGTCTTCTCCAAAAATATGCCATCGTATGATCATATAGAGCCCTTATGGGCACCACCAAATCTAGAAAACATAAGATTAATCCCATGGTGTGATACATAATATGAAAATATTAATATGAAGTTTTTTCTATTAATTCCCCCACCCTTATATATATGAAGTTTTTTCTATTGTGTGTGTGTGTGTGTATTTTCTCTATTAATCCCCCTACCCCTACCCTTATATATGAGGGTGGGGGCGGAAGTGGGGGATTAATAGAGAAAACATAATATATATATATATATATGTTTTCTCTATTAATCGGGTGAGGGTGGGGGTGAGGGGATTAATAGAGAAAACATAATATATATATTGTGTTTTCTCTATTAATCCCCCCACCCCTAACCCCATATATGTTTTCTGGTGGGGGTGGAGGGATTAATAGAGAAAACACACACACACACACACACACACACACACACACACACACACACATATATATATAAGGGTGGGGGGTAATATTAGAATATTAGAGATCATCTTCATTTCCACCAACTTTCAGATTCAATTTATACTCTATCATTGCATGGAACAACATTGTGTTTTGATCAACTACCACATCGTAACTAAGACATGTTGTGTTAGTCTCAACATCAAGAAACTTGTAAGCTTTATGGTTGTCACTGTAGCCTATGAATGATCAAAGTTTGGCATTTTGCATCAAGCTTTGTTTGTTTTTCTTTAAGAGCCCATGCACATACCATTTAACCAAAAACTTTGAGATGACTTAGGGTTTTCTTCCAAACCATGCTTGTTATAGAGTCTTTTTTGTTGATGATTGCAGCGATGTGAGACATTCTCCAACTTACAAACCCGAGAGATGTTGATCATTGCAGTGATGTGAGATATTCTCTAGCTTACAAACTTGAGAGAAAGCCCCTGAGAAAGGTGTGTGGTTCCTATCCGAGATAGAGCCGGAACATAGAGATGACCTCCTCCATACAAAGAGTTGAGAACAACTCTAGATGATTCTCTTGTGTAACACAGTGAGAAAGGTGATCTACAAAGTTGGACGTGCCTATGGCTGAGCACAAGGTGAACATGTGAAATCCCAAACTATTGGGTGCATCATCATGAGAACATAAATGAAGATGATGTATTAGCCTCCTCTGAGCAGAAGAATTGACGAGAAACTCCAGATGACTCTCCTATGTAATACAATGGGAAAGAAGATATGTTGAGTAGACGTGCATGTGGACGAGCACAGGGGAATGCGATCCTAATGGCCGAGCACTAGTGAAGAAGTGGTTCTTCTGTGTAAAGCAGTGAGCCAGAGATATGGACATCCCTATGGATGTGCCCCTAGTGGATGAACACTAGTGGGTGTATAAGATCCCTTGCTATATTTTTCAAGAGTTAGACCTGCCTATAACCCTAATTGTAATGTAAAGAGTACAGGTCGGCCCCACCTTAATGTGACTGGTAATTAATGTAGAAAATAATTAATCTGGTTAATATTAATTATATTATAAGCTAGTGAGGTCGGCCCTGTTGTGCCAATAGACACTTCTGTTGACAAGTTCAGGTTAGTATAAGTAAAGGTAAATTCCCCATTGAGGAATCATATCTTTCATGTGAGTTTGAAAATTTCAACAAGTACACCTTCTTGGGAAAAGTGTGCACCTCTCTTGGGCGCTAGTATTCTAGGGTTTGAGCACCCTCTTGTGTGCTAGGTTTTCTTGGTGGTGAAGGTCTTTCTCTTGAAGAATATAGCAAAGGATTTGGATGAGTTTTCTTCCCTTGTTGAGAAGGGTTTCCCATGATACTTCTTGTGTTCTTGTGGATGGTGCTTCTTCTGTGATCTTGGTTGCTGCAACATTAATGGTTATGGTTAAATGCTAAAAATGGAATGAAATTCATGCTTAACCTTGCTTATTGAAAAATCAACACGGGTTCAGAGCATAGGTCTTGAAAGAACCCATTGCACAAGGATCTACCAAGTCTCCTCTCACTTTTGCAGAATCGTACGACCCTCCTAGGGTTTCCAGAAAAATCCGTACGACCCTCCTTTCTGTGGTGTTCTAGCTCGTGATACTTGGATGTTAGGGCTATTTTTGGCATAGAAGAGTACGACCTCCTCCAACGCATCTCCAGAAGATCTTAAAATCAAATTTTGAAGATTTTGAGTTTTTGGCCCTAGGGTTTCCAGGGTGCCGAAATTTCCTGTAGAATCCTGATCTTAGATTTCTGAAACTTTTTGAAGAAACATTTTTATTAAATCAACAAACATCTTTGTGACACTATCAAGTTGATTGTTGGAAGTCATAAGTCCAACATAATTCAAGGTTACTAATTCAACCTAATCATTAGGTTTTAAAAATCCAGTTGGCGAGAGTTTGAAGAAACCAGACAAATGAAGAACAAAGCCTTAGTAGAAGATAGGTTTGATGGTGCAAGCAACTTCAGCTCCTGGAAATCAAGGCTTCATGTAACCCTTGAAGAACATGACCTTTTGGATGTGGTAACTAAAACCCTACTAGACACAATTACAGATATAGAGAAGAAGATAAGAAAGGAAGAAGATGTAAAAGAAAGAAAATTAATCATCTACTCAGTAAGAGATCATCTCTTACCTCGTATTGCCAACCTGAAGACAACTTACGATATGTATGAAGCATTAAAGGAAATGTTTGAAAGTGACAACACCCTTAGATATCTTACCTTGAAGAGCCAACTTCAGAGTACCAAGATGACGAAAGGTGACACAGTTTCCATCTTCTTTATGAAGATATCAGAGATTAAAGAACAACTAGAAACCATTGGAGAAATCATGTCTGATAGAGAACTTGTCTTAACCACTTTCAACAACCTCCCAAAACAGTGGGAGCCTTTTCTTCATAGTATCAATGGAAGAGAATCTCTACCAACCTTTGATCGTCTATGGGCAGATTGTACTCAAGAAGAACTTAGAATTAGGAATAGAGGAGTGGAAGACTCCTTAGAAGAAAATCATGCTCTTGCACTTCATACAAAGAAAGGAGGAAAATTCAAAAGAAATTAAAAAAAAAACATTCAAAGATGAAAAGTATTCATCAAATCCAGGTTATCAAAGAAGAGGTGTTTCAGAAATTCAGTGCTTCAGATGTGACAAATATGGACACTATGCAAGAAACTGTCCAACCAGGAAGAAGGGAAGACACTATGCTTCTACCGCTGACATTGATCCAGATCCACCTCAAAAGAATGAAGATAAGAGAGAGGATAGGTACTTCCTCTAAAATCATGACTACAATCCAGGTAAATCAATTGATCTCTAATTTTATAGTTGATTGCATTTTTAAATAAATGAAGGATATTATCCCTAGTATGGGAGCCCTCAAAGACTTGGACCATTATCCCTGGTACGAGAGTCCAAATCATATTTGATTGATTATTATGCGAGACAAGCAGAGATGTTGTCCTTAAAGAAGAGATACCCATTCAACAAACTCAGAGAATCTCAGATGGAGATTGACAGTGAGACAATACTTCTCCCCCTTCAACAGTTCAGAGGGAGACAAACATTATTCCAGTTGATCTAGTTTCTCCAATTGATATGTTCAGAGATATTGCAGTAGGGCATAAAAGGCCTACCTAGACTCACCCTGCAAGAGGCAGAGAAACATACAAGCCTCTCAAGGCACATCTCGAGAAAGCAAAAGATATTTTTGAGCTATCCTTTAGTCATGAGCCACTTCATTGATGCTGAGCCTCCTTGCCTTAGAGAAGCAACAAGAGAACAAGTATGGCAAGATGCCATAACAGAAGAATACCAATATATCTTAAAGAATGATGTATAAGATATTATTCAGGGACCAGAAGGGAAGTCTGTGGTAACTTCCAAGTGGATCTATAAGATCAAGCATGCAGCTGATGGAAGTGTTGAGAAATACAAAACGAGATATATAGCCAGAGGTTTCTCACAAATAGAGGGAGTTGTCTATGATGAGACACTTGATCCAGTAAACTCGATACACTTCCATCTGTACTACCATCCATGAGTTGGAAACTGCATCAGATAGATAGATTCTTGATGAGTTTGGATTTCATCAAGAGTGTTGTTGATCCAAACCTATATTATTATAGTGTTGGTGACGAGAGCCTGATTTTGATGACTTATTCAGAAAGCCTTGTTGTTGGATACAAGTAATCCTTGAATTATGAATTTGAGATGAAGAATCTGAGTATGATGCACTACTTCTTGGGACAAGAAGTATGATAGAGGACCGATGAGATTTTCCTGAGTCAAGGAAAATATACAGTGAAAATATTAAAGAAGTTCAGTATGAAAAGAATGCAAAATCCACCGCGATGGATTTAAAGAAAAAGATTGATGATGATTCAAAATAGATTGATCCAAAGTTGATTGGATCACTGATGTATCTGGTTAACACCAGAATTGATTCATGCCATTGAATGAGTATTCTTAGTCATTTCATGAGTCAACCGAGAGAGACTCACTAGACAACAACAAAACATGTATTGAGATATATACGAGGCACAATTGGATATGGCCTGAGATATGCCTCCAGTGTGAACTTGAGTTTGCAAGATATGCCGATTCAGATTGAGCAGAAAAGTACAGTGGACCAGAAGAGCACATTCGGTTGTTGTCTTAACGTGAAGTTTTCCATGATTTCCTGATGCAGTAGGAAACAAAACTTTGTGGCCTTGAGTACCATAGAAGCAGAGTATGTAGCATCAAATGAGAGAAGCCATGTGGCTTCACAAGCTTCTGACGGATTTACATGACCATGAGATGGATCCTATGATGATAACCAAGAGCCATGTGTAAAGCTCCTCGAGAACCCAATGTTTCTTGATGGATCAAAACACGATGAGATGAAATATCCTTATATCAGAGATATGATGCCGGGGAAAATCGTACACATGCAATACCTTACTACACATAAGAATATTGAAGCTATCTTCACCAAACTAACTTGGTGAAGAATGCCTCCCTAGTTGAGAGGGAGTGTTGATAAATCCATCCAAGACAAAGTTCTAAGTACATCCGTGTGAGACTTGGCATGATGAAGAATGCCTCCCTAGATGAGAGGGAGTGTTGATGATTGCAACTATGTGAGACATTCTCCAGCTTACAAACCTGAGAGATGTTGATCATTGCAACGATGTGAGATATTTTCCAGCTTATAAACCTGAGAGAAATCCCATGAGAAGGGTGTGTGGTTCCTATCTGAGACGGAGCTGGAACGTAGAGATGACCTCCTCCATACAGAGAGTTGAGAAGAACTCCAGATGATTCTCCTGTGTAATGCAGTGAGAAGGATGATTTGTAGAGTTGGATGTGCCTGAGGCTGAGCACACAATGAACGTGTGAAATCCCAAAGTGCTGGGTGCATCGTCATGAGAACATAAATGAAGATGATGTATTAGCCTCCTCTGAGTAGAAGAGTTGACGAGAAACTCCAGATGACTCTCCTGTGTAATGCAATGGGAAAGAACATTTGTTGAGTAGACGTGCCTGTGGACGAGCACATGTGAACGCGATCCTAGTGGCTGAGCACCAGTGAAGAAGTGGTTCTTCTGTGTAATGCAATGAGCCAAAGATATGGACATACCTATGGATGTGCCCCTAGTGGATGAACACTAGTAGGTGTATAAGATCCTTTGCTATATTGTTCAAGAGTCAGACTTGCCTGTAACCCTAATTGTAATGTAAAGGGTACAGGTTGGCCCCAACTTAATGTGATTGGTAATTAATGTAAAAGATAATTAATCTGGTTAATATTAATTATATTATAAGCTAGTGAGGTCGGCCTTGTTGTGCCAATAGACACTTATGTTGACAGGTTCAGGTTATTATAAGTAATGGTAAATTCCCTATTGAGGAATCATATCTTTCATGTGAGTTTGGAAATTTCAGCAAGTACACCTTCTTGGGAAAAGTGCGCACCTCTATTGGGCGCTAGTCTTCTAGGATTTGAGCACCCCTTTGTGTGCTAGGTTTTCTTGGTGGTGAAGGTCTTTCTCTTGAAGAATATAGCAAAGGATTGGGCTGGGTTTTCTTCCCTTGTTGAGAAGGGTTTCCCATGATACTTCTTGTGTTCTTGTGCATGGTGCTTCTTCTTGTGATCTTGGTTAATGCAACATTAATGGTTATGGTTAAATGATAAAAATGGAATGAACTTCATGCTTAACCTGCTAGCCAGGTGAAGGTACTTTCCCCTTCCTTATAGATAGGAGGTACTTTCCCCTGCTAGGAGGTGAAGTGAAATACCAACACCCTCATACCACCAACCTTTAAGGGACAAACAACTTAATATAATAATGGCAATAACTAACTCTTAAACTGGTTCTGCTTCACCTGGGACTGGTTCAAATGCTACTGAATGGTCATTCACTGGATTAGGAACTAGATATGCTGCTTGCTTCCAGTAGGCGTAGGTTCAAATCCTACTTGTTGTGTGGTCAGCTATGAACGAATGAGAGTTCGGTAGTCACAGTGCTTGAACTCACAACCCGAGAATGGCACCCATCACATTCATCAAACCACCATAGGAGAGAGAGCCAAGTTGTCACCATACGGGGCACATCGAACCAGCCCCGGCACGGTATTGCACATGGCACAGGTACGGCGCACGCTCATTTCTCCATCTTTTTCCCGCGCGTGCATCTAGCGCCAGTGATACCATTATTTATGTATTTTATGCGGACTGACTTTGAAGGATTATTGAAAAATCAACATTTTTGTGTACCATATACTATGTGTGTGTGTGTGTTTGTGTGGATAATCATCAAGATGGTGGTTGTGGATTTTCTAGTAAAGAAATTGATGCAGGTTCCTAAAATCAATACGACCTCAACACTAATTTACAAGGGGAGAAGAGACAAAAATGGTGGTACAATACCTATTGCTTCCTCAGGTAACCCAGATTGTAGGGCCACACAAGATTCCAATTCCTTCCCTTACTCCTTGGGATCGAAAAGAGGTAAGACATATGTTACATTGAATTATAATTTGATCACTAAACTTCAAAACTCCTTTGAGCCCCAAGATTGTGAAGAAGGCATAAAAAACTTGGCATGGGAAAAGGCTACGCATGTTGAACATGATATTGGATGAAAAATCAAACATGGGATTTGATAGACCTCGTTCCAGTAAAGAAATCCATTGGGTACACGTGGGTCTATAAATTCAAGTACAAGCAAGATTGGATACTTGATAAGAATGAAACAAGAATGTTCACAAAGGGATTTTCTCAAAATGAAGGGATTGACTATGAGAAGACATTTGCTCCTATGACAAATGAGAAAAATTTGAATGGTTCTAGCTATGACCGTAGAGTTTGGCTAGAAACTACATTAGATGGATGCAAAGCATGTCTTCTTCAATGGTGATCTAGAGGAAGATGCATACATGTACCAATTGCAGAAATTTTGGGTTCTATGGAAGGAACATTTAATATGCAAATTGAAGAGGTCTCTTTATAGGATAAAACAATCTCCCATGGTGTGGTACATGAAAATTGACAAATATTTGGGAGAACAAGGATAAAGATGTATTTCTAGCCCTAATATCTATGTAAAAAGTATTAGGAACTTGGATTGATCATAATCCAAAGGCGAATGAGAGATTTATATATAATAATATGGTATTACAATGTAATGTAATATGGTAATACCATATTACATTTTAAAATCGTTTGCACCATAAATCTTCCTCTCCTTGGCTTCATTCAAGGATGTGAACAAGGAAGCATCCTTATCCATATGATGTGTGCACCAAGAGTCGACTACCCATTCATTTTTGGTAGAATGAGGCAACAAGGCTTGAGAAGTTATGGCTTGGAAGGTGAAATTGTCAGCGGGTCGGTGAACAACGAACACGTCGCCTTCAAGGTGTTTAACCTTCTCCTCTAAATTGTCTCTCTTCTTGCAATAGACCTTCTCCATATGTCTAGCCTTTCCACAATACTTACATGTCTTCTTATTTCGACTTTTATGGGGTGCATCTATTTTCCCTTCAGGTTTCTGGTCGAGGCATCCAAGTCTCTGTGTAGGGGTATCAAACCATCCTCTTTCCCCGTGATTCGACTTTCCCTTTCCCTTGAGTAAGTGGGCTTGATGTTTACCGCCAAGCTTACCTTCTTCAAGCAGTCTGTGTTTATTAGTGATCAAAATACCACATAAAGCTTCAAAGGTGTAATCCTTACCATCTTCCTTGAGTGCCTACCAGTTGGTGCGGAAATTTGAAACAAACACATCGAATGGTGTTCTCAGATTCATCAGGAACAACTCGATGAGTTGTCTGTCTTTCTTTTGATAAATCTTTCCACATTCACCATATTATCGCACAATCTGTACTTTCCCAAAGCCTAAGGCAAGTGAGGAAGATTAGCGTAACAACGATATTTCCTATCATTGTCACCTCAATAGGAGATTCCCACGTTTTAGGAGTAGAAGGAGATCTACCCTAAGGGAGGTGTCCCTAGTGACCTATAGGACTGGGTAAGCTAAGGATAGGATAAATATACCCCTCCTCTCACTGGTCACTCAAATTAGAATGTGTCACAAGGTTTACGTCCAAGAGGGATGCAACAAATGAAGATGTTGTAGTGTACCTGCTCGAGACAAAACAACAGAGAAAATATATGGTAGTTTCAAGTACAAAAATGATAGTAAAGCTTCAGAGGACAGTAAATCAAGCAAATTTATGCTAGCTGATATAAAATTCCAGCAAAATGAAAGTGTACAACAACACTATATATTTTGTAACAACTGTAAGAAAAATGCCTAAAAAATGCTTGAAAAGACAATGAAAAGATAACATTTATTACTTAGAATGATATTGATTTGTCACAAACACTTTCTGAGGTGATTAGCTAGAAAATAATATGAATTATGCAAAAAAATTGCTGCTTTTAGATGGCTGTAGAAAACATTTATAACAACAGCAAATAAATTAGTGTTCTATGCCAAGTTAGTGTTAGTATTTGTTAGTAAAAGCTTGGAGGAGTAAAGTTTGAGTGTTTGTTTGATCAATCATGCACTAGAGCAAGTGGACGAGTGCCTTTTGGGATTATGGAGTCAATAACAACAACAACACAACTTGAAGAAATAACAATGATAATACTTGCCAAAGGAAAAGAGGTGTATGCAAGAGGTGTTGGCACTTCAAGGCCTCGAACATCCAAATATTAAAGACAAGTTCACTAGAGAGTAAGCACTTTTAGGCCCTAGTGAACCTTCCTTCCTTAGACTATTGAAATCTATTATGCAATAAGCAATTAGGATGAAGCTACTAGTGTGCTAGCACTTTAGGGCTCTAGTAGTCACTCTTAAGCAAGGTATACCGTGACAATTTAAACAAGTAGAAAAACTATAGAGAGAAAGAAGCACCTTATGTTTCTCTCCTAGGGTTTAAGCAAGCAATTTCATAATCTTCAACATGAAATAAGTAAAATTTTCCCCAAGCATTTATTACATGAACAAATTGCATATTTTCTACTTACTTCACCAAGAATAATCAAGTCAAACCCTAGTTGAAGACCTTTCCACCATGAAAATAGCCAAGATACACCACAAAACGTTTCTCCAAGAAGATGCGCGTTAGTAATTTCGGCCAATAGCCTCAAAAGGGGCAAAAATTTCAGTGCTCCCACTCAAGTGGAATGAGTTATGATGAGAAAATGAAATAAGCTAGCCATATTTATATGGGAAATCGTGGCTTATTTACTTAAAAGTTGTGTCTTTTAACAAAACAGAGCCTACATGCCAATTTTCTCTTAAAATTCAAAATTAAATTGATTTTCAAAAATTAAACCCTAAAGAGGGTGACATCATCCTTCCTAGGGTGACGTTAGGCCTCCTCCATGAGATGTTGAGGTCATATAACACAATGTTTGGCCTCCAAAGGCCCTCCATGCCACACATGCCAAAACTGCAACCCAACATCTCTGAATGTCAAATCCTAGCCTTGGGTTATGTCATGGGGCTACTAGGGTGACGTCTAAGGTCTCCAAAGCCAACATCCAGGTGGGGAAGGTTGGCCCCTCATTGTCTAGGCCTACGAGGGTGACTCCAAAGGCAACATCCTCTTCCTTCATTGTGAAAATTGGTCCTCACTGTATTGCCCCAAGCCTAGGGTCTCTGCATCCATCCTTGGGCTTCAAGCCCTCATGAAGGTTCGAACTGATCATCTTCTCATGAATACTTGTCCACTGGACAAGGTCCTGCAAATACAAACAGGTATGCCCTCTAAGGGTTCATGAGTCACAAGTATCATAACAAGAAAGCCACATCTAATAATCAAACCAATCAAACATGTGCATCAAACCCACCTTTTCAAACCAAACAAATGCTCAAGGACGTTATACAATTTGTCAAATTTAGATGTGGGAGGGGTCTCAAGGTGCCCTATTGGGTCAATTGATCCTATGGTCCAAGGTGTTTCCTAAGCATAACCTATCCTAGTCATGTGTGCATGTGGGATGGTGTGGGGTGAACTTATGGGCATGGGTTGATGACATATAAGGGTTTGTATTGTCTTATTGTTGGTGCAATTATTTGCATAATATATTACCAAACATAAATTATCAACCGGGATTCATAATATGTAGAGTTGATGCACTATATGTGTCGATAACACATAGGTTCCTATGTCTTTTTAGTATATCTTAAATAAGAAAACCAACAACAACAAAACACTCTGTTTTCAAAGATAACACTCTTCACACAATTCAAAAATTAGAAATCAAAACTTGCAATCATGCACTCAAAATATTTTGCACAGATAATGCCTTGCCCATTTACAAGCTCATGAAGTGGAAAGATGGACTTTGAATTAGTTATCTGTAGCTTCTACTCTTAACAACAACTAGAAATCAAATCTAGGCACACTTCAACAATACAACTCCAAACTTAGAAGGGAAAAATGATAACAAAACTTCTCAAGCAAACAGTGAATCGAAAGGTTCTTTCTTAGGTGACAAATCTGTTCATTAGAGGCTCAAGAAATGAAAATATGAACTTAAGATCTATCTCCTGGAGCAACTAAACTAACAAGTGGGATGATCCATTAAAGCTCATGTATAGTGAAATATGGAGATCCAACTGTTCCTGCATTACCACACTTTGCAACAAATTCGAATAGTGAAATCAAACAAAATATCATGAAATCAAAATAACAAATACATGAAATGAAAATCTACGATAACAATTTACAATAAGCTTACCAAGATGGATCGGTGGCCCTTGCCGATGCCAACATGGAAGCTTTTAGATCACCAGATGTTAACTTCCAAGAGAGACAAAATCACTGAATTCAATCTTGCATTAATCTCCAACAAGTAGTTTTACAAAAAGAGTCTTTTCATGAATCCATTCTACATCATAACAATTCTCCTTTAAGAACCATTCTTACATCATGATAATTCCCTCTCTACTCAGACCTATGAGGTCTTATTTATACATAAAATACATGGAGGAATGGATGAAACCGAATCCCCAAACTAAGAAAACAATTTTTACAATTTTAGGATAAATCCCAAAAATCTGTGTTTTTTAACAATTTGGGCAGATTCGAGTTAGTCCCCCACCCATATCTCCCCCAAAAATTCTAATTTTGAAAAATGGCCCTGGTTCTACTCAATTTGTTATATTATGGACAAAACCCATGTTTTATAATTTCTAGATTTTATACCATATGCATGGAGAGGCGCAAGTTGGCAGTTTGAGTTTTTTTAATAATTTTGGCAGAATCATTCCCCCTGAGCTGGAGGTCCACACGTGCGAGATGGGTGAATTATGACACATGTGTCATCATGAAAACATCTTTCTGGACAAAACCCATGTGCCTGATTTTCCTCTAGAAGCTTTCCAAAATTTTGAATTATTTTTAGTACCGGATTAGCACAGGTTGGTACCGGAATAGGTGGAGCCTTGGTACTGGAATAAACTGGGTACTGGATCATGCTGCTTAAGAGTCAAAGTGATTAGTATCATACATAATGAACCATTTAATCGAATTAACTCAATAAAACTAAACAAATCATGCTTTAATCATAAGTTACCTCTTATGCATGTGAACAAGGTTATCGAGTGTATTATGGAGGAAACAGTCAACACTTATCTATGGGCGCCTTTGTAGAGGGTGAGTTTCCCTTCGTCCACGATGCAACATTTTTCCAAGCCCATTTATTTTCCATTCTTTGTTCTTAGCTCTTTCTTTATATTTCTTTCATGCTTCAAGGAACAAGTTGGAGGCCACTATCCTGGCCTGGTGTCCAGATATCGATAATGCCATTCACAAATACCTTAGGGAAATGAGTATGGAAATGAGAAAGTTGGCTCATGATGAGACCCCCTTTTCGTCAGTTGTGTAACTAAGAACCACTACCCTGGCTTGATGACCAGATGATGGTAATGTCATATCGCTAAATACCCATGATCATGATAGGTCGGCTCGTGATGAGACCTCCCATCCTCCAACTAACCCCTTAAGTGTCCATTATAATTTATTTTGTAGGTTCCCCATTTCTTATAGAGAAGTGTTTCATTAATTTCTCAGGGATCCCTGGGCGAAGCATATCGAAGGTTTTATGATTGGATTTTATCTTTTGCCAGCTTCTTTTACTCTCTAGGCCTTCAGCCCCTTCTTCCCATGAAATAAGGTACAAATCCCTTCTCGGGTCAGTGTACTTGAAAATCCCAAAAGGTTGGGGAGATGGAGGAAATGAAGTATGAAAAAAGTGACAAGTATGAACAGGAATGGATGATGACTCTTCAAGGAACCCCCCAATAGCAACCTATTCCTAAGGGTAACCAACTTACTAGGATACAATGACACCCACTAGGTCTAAATAAGGCAAAGAGCATAAATTCCAAGCAAACGCCCCAAAATCAAGAAAGATCTTTTGCATCATGTTCATATGCTTCAAATATCAGAGTGACAATTACCATGATACCTAGACTCATTACCTCATGGAGAAAGACCCATTTCCTTCTGGAACCATGCTGGTGTGGTGGACGTTGTTGTTGGTGTTGTGTAGAATGCATCAATGAAAAGAAGGGCCCTCCGGGGCTATGCTTTTTCCATCCAGCTCTCGACACTCCATGTATGCTACCTGTGGGCCTCAATACATGATCTCCTTAGTTACCCCTAGTTTTTGGGTAACACGCCCAATTTAAACTGGAGTTCCTTTACACACGCCAAATAGTCCTCTATTCTGTCAAAAGAATGAGGATTGAGAGAGATCAAATCTTTCTTCAACTGCATGATGTGACTTTCATCGACTCTGTTGAAAAATGAATTCAACTTCTTTCAGACTTGATGAGGGCAACCGATTCCATTGATATGAAAATGAATCTCTCACGAGATATAGGTCGTGATGAGCCCCACAACCTCATCCTTCTTTCCATCAACAACAAACTTTTCTTGATCGTCTGTTGGATATGAAATCATAGTCTTTGTATACTGCCACAGTCCTTTACTCTTCAATGGGGTTTCAATGTCTAGTGCCCATATTGCATAATTTGATCCATTCAAAATTACATGATCAATCTTTGAAGTCGTCTTCGATATCTAGATAGAATAGTTTTGTTTCAACAAGTTACAATCGACAAACCACCGACCAACAGTAAATCACACAACAAATCAAACTCAAAAAGGTTTGCAGATAACATGCGAGGTTTCAAACCATCGACTCTGATACCATGTTGGGGATTGGGTGAAACTTTATATGAAACAAACAAATAGTACTATAGATAATCGAAGAGGAAATAAGATTTCGAAGATATAAAATGTGGTTTCTAAAGGCACTGTTACAACACTTAAGCACAATGCATTGTGATCAAAACATCATAATGCATATTGGAAATCTTGTACACAACAATGATATCGCCACGATGATAATGACCCCTTGGGTCTGTTATTTATAGCTTCAAGATCTAACCAACTTCCTTGAAATTGAGAGGATCTTGTCCACATATAATTGTCAGTTGTTAGAGTTGACTCTATCAAATCCGCGCTGTTAAGTCGGCTTGACCCGACCGTCCATGCGTCCAACTTTTAGTCGATTTATCGTTTGGTCAATCCACCGACTGACTATCTTCAACTGTTAGATCGATAGACTTGTTGACTACTTGAATGACTAGTGTAGATATTTGTTCGATCGCTCGACCAACTATTTCCAGATGTAGGTTGACCGCCCGATTGACTGATTCCTGGTGAAGTGTGATGAACCATCATGACTTGTTGTTCCAACAATCTCCATTCACTTTAAATAGAGATCATGGACGAATAAGATGATAAGACATAGATCAACTATCAATATAATCAAGGAATATGAATATCATTAGATCATCTATGCACATGAGAGAATGGTGATCATCAGACAACCCTAGTACAACACACACTAAATAAGAACACATGCCTGTTAAAGTACATTAGACCAAGTTTGTCTTAAGTGACTCATAATGTCTAATATCCTAATATTCCCCCTTAAGAACAACTTGGGATAGGATAAAGGATTTACAAAATAACATAGGAGAAGGAAGGAAAATTAAACCTCTCACCCTTTAACGAAAAGTTCCTTCACACCTAACATAGCTTGAAGATGAATATTCTTAGCTTCTATGAAGGGCCTCATGAAGATTTCAACACCCTCATCATCTCTTCATAAAAATGCTAAGTCAATAACCTGATCATGAATAAGCTACTAAATGAAGTGTATGTGTATCTTGATGTGATAATTTCATCAATGTTGAACTAGATGATGGGAAAGTTGGATGGTACTCCAAATGTCACACTAGATAATGGTTGGATGCACTGTTTGGAACCCAAATTTAGAAAGGATCTATTGAAGCCAAATCTCTTCTCATTTTGAGCGAAATATTTATTTATACTCTACTTTAGCCAAACAAAGATACACCACCGAACCTTTCTTACATTCCTATGTAACAAGACCTGAATCAAGATTGGATACATAACCTATAGTGGACTTCATATAATCAGATTCACTAGCCCAATCAAAACTTATGGTACCAACGAAAGCAATATAACCCCCTGAACTCTACTATAGGCCAAACTAAACTATACCTTGGATGTGTCGAAGTGGTTGTTTTGTTGTTTTTTAGTGGCTCTCATGTAGATCCTAGATAAAGAAAGTGACCATACCAACAACAAATAAATATTTGGAAGAGTATGAGCCAATTACAACAAACTACCAACTCAATGTTGATATAAAGTGTTATCCACTTAAGGTGTCAAACACTTGGTAGATCAATTATCTCTAGATCTAAAAGGGGTTAGGGTTGATTTACAATCCACCATTTGAAATCTACAAGGGATATCTAGGGCATACTTAGGATAAGAAATGAAATCCCGCCTTAGTTTTCAAAACATGTAAGCTAAGACAATAATGCACATGTCATAAGTTTGTATTCTCAAATTGGTTCCAAATCCTAGACTTCACTTGGTTGATCAAATGAGGATCAATGCATGTGAGAATGAGATTATTAACATAAAAAAAAAATCAGAATCTCATCACCCACTCACCGAGTATAAACATTTGGATCAAAGTGGCATTTAGAAAATTTTGAGTCAAGTAGAAAACAAATTATCTTCTCATACCAAGCTCATAGAGCTTGCTCGAGTCCTAGAGATAGTTCATCAATCAATATACAAGATTATAGTCACATTGAATAAACTCAAGAGGTTGTTGAATATATCTGGACCAACAGGAAGGACGCCAACCTTACTTAGACAACTAACATAAGAGGATAAATAGTTTGCAACAAACAAGGAGATAAAGAGAATTAATTATATGCTAGTTTGCTGATCTTTGTCGGCGTCAGTGAGTCCCTTAATTGTACTAAGAATTAGCCAGTCTAAGTAAGCAAGGTGATGCCTATAATAATTGTCAGTGAGATTGTGTGAATAATTGATGCGGGAAATTTCTCTTGCCAATCTGAATACACAAAGAATCGTAGAAAACTAAAAGCGACAATTGTCGTTGTAATGAGTCTCCTTGAATTATTAAAGGATATATATTTATCTAATTCAATTGATGAAAATTTTCCGAACCTCGTCTCTCTTTTCTGAGTGTAATAATTTATGTTGTGTGATTGTTTGAGATCGATGCACACCAAAGGAACTTGTGCACCCCTCTCTTTTGATAGCGTTTTAGAGTGCTACTTGGGAGTTTGTGAAGGCAATGTGAATTGGTTAAGCTAGTGTGCCCTCCTCTATTACTCTTCATTTTAGTTTGTTGTTGGGGGCGTTTTGGAGAATAGTGCGACTTGGCAAAGGAATCTGCATCTCTCTCTCATTGTAAGATCGTTGGTACTGAATGAGTATTCCTCAAAAATTGATGCGCCCTCTATTAAATTGAGTCGCCCTTGCTAACTGCGTCCTACAATCAGATCGATAACGCTTTGTGCATATTCACGTGTAAGAAGATGGACTTAACATTCATTTGATGGAACTCTTGTCTCTGTTACACTATAGGTGATAAAACAAGGTGAATGGAATCCATCTTGGCAATTGGGGAAAAGCTTTTAGAATAATCAAGGCCTTTAACCTAGGAGAAACCCTTGGTTACTAATTGGGCCTTATCCTTGTCTACACTTCCATCTGCTGCATTCTTTGTTCTATAAACCCACTTACATTTCACAATATTCCTCCCACGGTGGAGATGGACTAGATCCTTGGTATCATTTTCCAACAAGGAATGATACTCTTCATTCATTACTTCATCCCATTTTAGCAAACCAAATACTTCATGAAAAGTTTTTGTATTTAGAGTAGAATGTGGCTATACAATTATACCTACAATATTTAAGTTATTGGTACATGTTTGTTTGGTTGTGAGAAGATTAGGCATAATGTCCTAATTTAACCAAGTGTAAAATTGTAAGACTTCATGAGGTGAAATGGTAGGTTGCTTTGCTGGGATTTCAATGGTTTGATATTATAGGGTATCTTAGATCCCGATCTCTATATTGACCAAAGTAGTTTCCACCCTTTCACATTTACTATGTTCTCACTCCTTGGCTATCATGTAAGTTGGCATCACGACTCTTTTAGCCTACCATAAGGTGTGCAAGTGACTTTAATATGGATACATATTTTTCTGCTCTTCTATTTTGGCTAACTTTCAAGGAGAACCTACACAAGGTGGAAGTGTTGGTAGCCATGGTTCTTTTGAAGGTTTTGCAAAAATTCATCTTGAAGGTGGTGCACGAGGTAATGAAATCCCTCCTAATGAAACACCCATAGACATAGATGTGAATTGATATTTATTTTTCTATGATATTTTGAAGTAGCATGCCCCATTAGGTTATTTTGTAGGATGTATCTTGCTACATTCTCTTATAAATTCCTTGATAAACGATGCATGCAAACCTCATGGATGGTTGTGTACAACCATGCAAATCTTGGTTAAAGGGTTTTTCTAGTTTATTTTTGAAGATGAAAGTCATTTCCATAACATTGTTAGTCACAACCCTTGGATTTGTTACAACACTTTAGTTCTATTTGAGTGGTATGGGTCATTCTTTGTGGATAAAGTTGCATAATTGTATTACCTCATCTATTTGAATTCCCGGGTTTTCGATTACAATTTTAGGAATTCTTAGAATGCATCTCTACACCAATTGTTGAGTTCATATCTCACGATTTATCTATGTTTTTCAAACCATGGCCCTAGAGAAGGGTGTATCAAAGTTAACCTATAAAACAACTTTAAGGAATTTGTTTATATTTGGTTAAGGGGGAATTTTTGTGTTAATGAGTCTATAATCAACCTCTTGAATACTTGTTTTATATGTCATATACTTGATCATAGAATTAAGGAATGTCCTTTAATGGAAAAAGAAACACCCTCTAATTCACAAGCTATTGGGACTTTGCAAGATTATGCCCAAATGACCTTGCTCATTGTAGATAATGAAGGTTGGGTGCAAGTGGCTAAGAAGTAAACAAATCTACAAGCACATAAGTCTCAACCAATAGTACCCGACCTTGGGATGACTTCAAAAAAACCTACTACCTCAGTCACAAGTAAAGATCATGTTGGTTCTTCCCAAATCACTTCCTATGGAGAGAGTGGGATCCATAGGGTCTGATCCCCTCCCTCACTCAAATCTTAGTTGAGTATATATGATGCAAATAATCGATAGAAGCCAAAGAAAAAAACCCTCGATGATTGGTTTCCACCTAAGATGAAAAATGTGATTTATCCTAATACCTTTAACTCACTAGTAGGCCTTGAAGAGAAGATGATGTATTTTCATGTTGAATGTTCCCAATTACGTTTGTATCATGGAATGGACAAGGTCTAATTGATTCCACAAATCCATGGTTCAAAGAGTTTGTAAAATAGTTTCATACTTAGACACTTTGTGTTTGCAAGTAAATTTTGTTGGTTTGATGTTGAGAATGATCCTTCACGTAATTTGTCCCAATGATATTGTTTTTATACTAATAATGAAAAGGGAAAATGTAGGACACCACTCTAGTATACCTTAAAATTTATTTCTTAGTTCGCATGGGACTAACCCCTCACATTTCCTTTTGTGGACTCTATTTATTTGGATGGCCATTGAGTGCTTGGGATCACCAATATATATGCTTCAAATGATGCATATATAAGAGAAACCTTCTAGGTTGGCTAGATAATGAGCTCTTGGAGGAAAACTAACCATTTTGTGGCAATTTTAATAATGTTGAGACATAGGAAGACAAAATGTTTACTGCTTGTTAGAATGCTCCCAATGAAGAAAACTGTTTGTTAAATGGTTGAATGACTAGATTGGGGTTGTTTGATCCTCACAATTTCATCACCAAGACTCTCCTAATATTTGGTTCACTTGGTCTAACTTTTAGAAAGGTAACAAAAGGGTTTTGAATCAACCCTATTGAGCCATGCTTGATAAGAAAAAAATATTTTTGTTTGATTGTGTGACGAGAGGATGCTTGTTTAGGTTCTCGAAGAGGTATTCCTCTTTGACCACTAGTCCATTTTTTTTTCTCTATTTCATGGGGAGAAACAAAAATAAAATTAAAAAAACTAGTTTACTTCTCAATGTGTCTCACTTGAAGAAACAAACTCCTATTGAAGCCATTAAGTAAATATGGAACCTTATGCCACAACCAAGAATGCCTAAGGTTTCGATAAGACAATGCTACTAGTCGAGTCATTTTTTTTATTTGGTATTATGGGAGGTAGCTTGCCATTTTCAAGTGAGTGAAGCAAATGGTAGTAAAATAAGAGATTGAACAAGTTTTTCATTAGTTACAATTTATTCCTTATGATGAACAAAACCATGTCGGGGTGTCCAAGCTTAGAAATTTCCTAAAAGTGTATGAAAATTATAAGGCTTGGTGGGCACAAATTTGTGCTAGGCTCCACTGGCTTAATTTGAGGGATAAGCCTACAAAGACCTTCTTCAAATCCTTGACTATTAAAGAAGCAACAAAGAGAACGGAATCCATTGAAACTCCTACTAGGTTCATGATCAACTAGGAGAACATTGAAAAAGAGTTGTCATCCATTACAAAATAATATTCTTGTCTCAAGGAATGAATGGGGAACATAGGGTGGCCATTCAAACTTACATCAATGTTGTCCCTCATCGACTGTCATTGGAACATCAATGTCTTTGTGACCAAGATTTGTCATTGGATGAAATGACAACAACCACGATGGAGATGTATGGTGACAAATCCTAGGGCCTCGATGGTTACTCACGTGAGTTTTATAAGGCCACACAGATTGTTTTGGGCCTAGTATTTTTCAAATCTACAACATGGGGGYTTCACCTTGTCGACCAATATCTTATCACATTCATTCATAAAGGGCCTTTTTAAATTGAGAAAAACAAAGTCAATATATTGTAGGTATTGGGGAGGGGATGTGGGGTCTCAAGGGGTTTATAGGTATTGGGGGGTATAAAAGGGGTATCTATTAAAAATAGGGGTTTCTTTTATTGGAAATATGTATTGGGAGGGGGGTTCAAAAAAAGGATTTTGGGAGATATTTATCAATATCTAGTGAACTTAGGGGTATTATTTAATATCCCACGAACAAAGGTGCTATGTCACAGGTTTACTGAGTGAAGACCCTGTGGTCTACAAGGACATGGTGCATAATCAATCATTAGGGAAAAGTATCAATAAAAATATTTTCAAGTTTATATTGAATGTTAGGGATATGAACCGATCACTGTTGGCATCTAATTATCACTCTTAAAAAGTTTCATACAAAATCCTAGCCAAAGAGTTAGCACTTTGTTTGAAATACTTTCTCCAAATATTTGTTAAACTCAAGTACATTAGATTCATTAGAGGATGACACATTCTTGACTCATTATTGCTTAGGAAGGAATGGAGTGTGCTATATTCCTAGCGCCAAATGCCAATATTATTAAAATTTATTTTGAGAAAGCATATGATCAATAGAGTGGAATAGATTTGCAATCTTGACATTCTTAAGGTTCTAGGTTTTGGCTCTTTTTTTATAAAAGTTGTGAACACCCTCTTTGTGGATGTTGCAACATCATTATTTATAAACTAGGAAAAATATAAAGAATTTGGCCTCTTTAGGTTGATCCAATAAAGCTTCTTGTTTCTACCTACTCTTTATGTCATTGATGGTTGTACAAGCTTTCATGGGCACCTTATCCATAATAGAATGGTTCAAGATCTCATAAGGGTATTCCCTTTCTTGTACTTGAGCCTGATTAACTTGTAAATGACCATTTTGTTGATGACTCCTTCCTTATACTGCTAGAAGAAAAGGAAACATTGGACAATATGATGCACTTTCTTGCTTTTTTTGTGATCCTTTGGGTATATATTGCAAATGGATAAAACAAATAATTTCAACATGATCCAAACATATATCCATGATTGGTTCACAAGGAAAAGCTAGGATTAGATTCATCTAGGATAAGTGTTCAAATTTTAGAGGATCTTTTTTCTTTCTATACCTCACATAATGAGCTTTGGAATGTGGTTGTTCAATGGGTAGCTAAGAAAATCGATAGATGAATATCAATCCTATGTATTTGGATACCAAAATTCAAATCTTCACCAAGTCTTATTTTCCACTCATAATTACTATTTGTGTTTCTAGGTGCCCTTAGTTAGTGCTTATCAACAACTTGCAAGGTATCTTAGAGACTTTCTATGCTAGTTCCAATGGAGAGGATTAATTTCACATAGTCAAATGGATCCTTGTGCACTTAGGGACTAATAGGGAGATCCTTGTGCACTTAGGGACTAGTAAGGAATGGGCATTAGTGCTACATGCACTCAAGGTTAATCCCTATGTGACAAGTGGACCATGGAAGTTAAAGAAGAGAAATAAGCACATGAGATTATGATAAGGAACTATATTACTTAAGGAGACCCATTGGACATAAAGGTTTTGAACAATTTAAATCGTAAAAATTTGCTTGTTAGTTATGTTGTGGTAATAATTAAAGGGACCTTTTTCATTGAGAATATTTGGAGGGCCTAGGATGTCATTAAACTTAAAATATTTTGGTAGTGTGATTCCTTGTGTTTTGTACTTTCCTTTGATCACCATTGTCTTTGGTAGTCACCTCATTACAAGGAGAACAAATTCTAGTAGAGGCTTTTGTGGAGGTTTTTAGTGTTACAAAATTTGGAAAATTTTTCAAAAAAATCTCTGCTAGAATCTCCTCTATTGACTGTAGAGGTTTTAGTGGAGGTTTTAACGAATGTTCTATAAACTAAAAAAAATGGGCAGGCGAAGGTTGTAACGGATGTATTTTTTTTTCGATGCTTTTATTATCAAAACACACCAGTGCATTATTAAATAAAACACCTCAATGCGTACCTACAAATAAAACACACCAAAACGACCTTACATAAAATTCCCCAGAATGTACATAAAACCAAAAAACGCACCGGTGTGCCATTGCATAAATTTCCAATGTGTACATTAAACACAAACACATTGGTGTACCATTACATGAAATGCCCTGGTGCGTACATAAGAAAAAAACGCATCGATTCACCATTACATTACTGCCCCTTTGCATAGCTATGAAGAAAACACATTGGAGTGGTTATAGTTATTACACCACGGATTCCCATTTTGTTATATGCAATGCCGATGCGCTTGTGTTTATGTCTGTCCCGATGCTTGTATAATTTGTACGTTTCGGTGCCTGTATTACCCTGTGCACTAAAAGATATTGAATTTTTGAATATTCGAGGTGAGATGTCTGCATCATCCTTTGTTCTGAAGCACCGATGATTTTATTAAATGTAAAGAATTGATGCATTTATTTTATTCAATGCAACACTGTGTTTGATTTATTGAAAGCACCAACACTATTATTATATTAAAAAAACCGATACATATTTATCACATGCTCGCCATAAAATTTTAAAACGATATATATTATCACACGTTTTACACACCGGTGCTTCAGTATGATTAATATGCATCGGTGCATATAACCCCTTAAAAAACAACGATTTCTATATTATTTCAGGAACCATTTTATGAGTTCATAAGAATGCACCGATATGTATATATCTTAATTAATTGTTTTTTAACAAATATTTTTTTATAATAATAATGTTTTTTATATTTTTGTTATTGCATTTTGATATAATGATTTCATTAATGCCTTATCCAACGAATCACACCTATGTTATTTGCAACAATGTAAATCATTCACATAATAATTAATCAGTTATTTGCAACAATGTAAATAATTCACATATTAATTAATCAACAACACAACATTTTACAATGCAATAAAATAACAAACCCATTTTATTATATGTGAATAAGAGACCCATGGTCATACAAAATGAGACAACTTAAAGGTCCACAATAATGAAAATGAAACCAATATGTAATTAATAAAGTTACCGACTTAACGAGAACTGTGACCTCAAAACAAGAACTCTAGCCATTAAAACCCATATTTTTGCATAAAAAACATGAAAATCAACCCCAAATCAAAAAGTGGTGCTATAGGTAGCACCATTTTTTTTTAAACAGGGTCAAAATTACAACATTTTTCAAACATGGCCTTTGAAACTCAGACAGTAGCTCAGGAAAACCTTAAAATCAACACCTAAATAAAAAAATGATGCTACGTAAAGCAAAATGTTTTTTCCTAAACGTGAAAATCATATCTCTTTACTACCTAATTGAAATTGTGACATTGACAACAAATCCCTACGTAAATAAACAACCCAAAATTGGATCCCAAATGGTCACTTGAAAATTTATTTACAAACCTTTTTTTTTTTTTAAATTTACATTAAAAAATAAATAAATAGAAATGACAAAATCTTCTCA
>WSFP011336605.1:0-38007 GCA_009831015.1 Picea engelmannii | reverse complement strand
TCTCGAAAAACCTTCATTTAGGCCCTCAAAATGGCCCCGGAAGTTAAAACCTGCTAAAAATAGTAAATTGCCAAAATGGCCAGAAAACTGTTTTGAGCCATTTGGAAAAGATGGGTGGCCCCCGATATCCACCTGGATCATATGGGCACGAGACCTCTGGGTGGCCACAACTATAAAATCATGACTCATAATTCATTGTTATGTATCATACACTAAGTGTAGGGAAATAAGTCTCGAACTTACACTTATAAGATGTGTTGTTGTGCTATCTAGGCCATCTTTTGTTCCTTCAAGTGAGTAGGGAAAGAAAATTTGGGAGGCACATTATAGTCAGGTAGCAAGGCACTTTTGTGTAGAAAAGACACTAGCAAAACTTCAAAAGAATTTCTACTAGCTAAAGCTTCATGGTAACATCCATAAATATATCAATTCATGTACTGTCTATGCCATTTCTATACCATACATCAAGAATCAAGGGTTGTACACTCCTCTCCCTATCTAATAAAATCCTTGACAGTAAGTCTCCATGGATTACATGTCAAGTTTTCCCTCCCTTTTCATGGTCATGCTTATGTCTTTTTGTTCATTGATTGATTCTCTAAGATGGTCATTTTAGCACTATGTAAAAAGAGTATTAGAGACAAGGCCACTACTATGCACTTCTTTGAGCATGTTTGGGTTCATTTTGGCCTAGTAAGAACTATTATTTCATACAGGGATATTAGGTTCCTTAGTACCTTCTAGTCCAACCTATAGTCTCTAATGGACACCAAATTGAACAAATCGTCTCCCTTTCACCCCTAAATAGATGAATAAATATAAGTGGTCAACAAGATGATTGTGAATATCATGTGCATGTACAATTCCAAGCATCCAAGTACATGGGATGAGATCCTCTCATATGTTCAACATATCTATAAAAAATCCCTCTACATTTGTATTGGTCATATCCCCTTTGATGTATGCTTGGGGTTCCATCCATTGGCCTCCATTGATGTAGCTTTTCGATTCCATCTTCGTTGATAGAGTCCTCCTATTCTGAAACTGAGGTAGATAGAGAAACTAAATTTTTTGAATGGATCTAACACCTCCAACAACAGGTTCATGATATATTGTAGAAGGCCAATGTCAAGTACAACAAGCAACGTGACAAACATCGAGTTCCGTACATTTTTTACATTGGTGACAAAGTATGGTTGCATTTGTAGAAATAGGGCCTCACAGGTCCACACAATAAGTTCAAATCACTTTGATATGGGCTTTACACCATTTTGAGGCCCTCAACAAGATTTTTAGACAAGAAATGCCAACCACATTATTTTATTGTTGTTCTTAGTTAGAGATTTTGAACAAGCTACTATGCATGCCAAATAGAGATTGTATGAGAAAGTTATGTTTCCAAAAAGTTGATGTAGAAACTAACTCCCCAAAATAATAAGTTTTGGCATTTCAAAACAACTTTTGGTTCTTAGCATCCTAGGTTTAGGGTTTTTGACATTTAGGTTTCTTTCTTTATGTTAAAAGACCATCATTTCTACATATTGTATTGGTATTTTGTGAATGATCATGGTCGTTATCTCTCTCTTCAAATATAAGTTACCACCATTCTACTCAATTTGTCTTCTACATTATTCCTCTATTTTATTCAATAATAAATGTTGAATTTTCATTATATTATTGTGATATTTGCTATAATAATTATCTGTGTATGTTTCCTTTTCATCCCATAACAATTATAGGGTATATGTTTCCTTTTCTTCCCTATAGAATCCAAATCATCACAAAGTAAGTGTTATGATTATTTCATCTAAGAGGTGCAAGTAAAAACAAAACCTCATGAAAATATTTAGGTCCATCACACATTTTACATGTATATGTCAGGAAATACAATACAATAGAGGGCAGTATGGTATGCATGACATATGCATAGTCCTTCATAGAAAATATGTCTTTTAAGGTGCATTAATGAAAGGTTTTTCTCATTATCAATGTCTTTTAGAGAAAACACCATCTACCCAAAGATAAATAACAAATGTAGTATATCAAATATTTAAACTTCAAAAGTATATATTCTAATATATGGTAAACAATTAAGAACGTTAACTAAACTCAGAATAAAGTGTGCAAACATAATGAGTTTAGCTTGGATGATTGTAAGGAATAATTGTTATCCTCCCCACTCTGGTTCAATTCCCATAAATGACATGAATAAAACTGATTAATGCCAAGATAACCATATGTCCTTCGATATCGGTTTCTATGTCACACCCACCTTCAAACCCATTGAGGGTTTCACTCTGTCGCTATGATGGTGATCACTAAGAAGTTTCCACCATGTATCTTGATCTCCTTTCCACGATGTATGTCTTAAATACATCGCCCCACCATGAGTGGTTTATTGCAGGCATACTCTCGCACCACCAAGTACTAGATGGTTGAGTTCAAGTTGAATATTCAATATAAATTGGGATTCCCTCTGATTAGTGCTTCCGCTTAGAGAATCAAAATTTATTCCTTCGCTTTCACATACATCAAGAACATGGGCATTTATATGTCATACCATGGAGCGTAGGATGGCATGAGTTCTGCATGTTCTCTATCATTGTAAATAGGATTTTTAGGTGCATTTTTTCATCACAAGTTTCTAGAAGGGCATAATTTAAACACTCTAAAGTTTTTGACTTTCTGACAATTTCTGTAAATCCTAGGAATTGGAAGGCACTGCCTAGTTGCAAAATAGGAAAAATCTAACCCACTTCTATCATGCATGACTTTGAATAACACAATGAAGGATGCAAAGGAGTGATTCACAAAACAATAAACATCTATTACACGAGTTTTAACACTGTGTAACAACACCTGTAAGCTACAATAAGGTGTTTCAACAATGTGTTTTAGCCGTGAGTTTCAGTAACCCATGTAAGCCAAAGGAAGGTGTTTCAACAACATGTTTCAACAATGTGTTTCAACACGTGTTTCAACAAATAATAAAAGGATATTACAACAAAAACTTTAGTAAATCACTCCTGCATCTTACACAAATATTGATACTCTGTTCTACAACAATCTTTTCAGCAGGTGTTTCAACAGAGTAAAAATGACTTTATAACAAAAAACATAGTTATAACAGAAATAGGGGAATTATAACAATAGAATAAAAACTTAGATTCCAGCAGTAAAACAACTTCAGTGAATCCTTCCTTGCAATAGTAAATTCACCCAGTACTTATGTACTAAAAACTTAACAAGATTCTTCAGAAAAACATTGCACAACATAAGGATTTAACTGAAGTTTTCACACAGTAGATAGAGGATGCATGCTACAGAAAAATAAATTACATTGTAACAAATCTAAACACCATCATGAGTTTACAAACTTAGATACAAACAACATCAAAGTATAAAATCCCCTGATAACACTCTAAAAAAACTCTCTATCTATTTTTCTCTATATATCTATACATCTATTATGAATTACATGGATGTATTTATATACTGATTCGATAAGTCAGTTATCTTTCCCCTTTTCTATACCTAAGTTGAATTTGGCTTTTCCAAAACATTAATATCTCATTTCCCCTTTGAAATTTGATTAGCCAGCAATGAAACGATGTGGCAATGATGATCATTAAATGAATAAGGTAGTTAAAGAGGTGGAAATTGATTTATGGGTGGTTGTATCTCTACAAAATTTGATCGGCTGAGATAAGTTGTATTTTTGGTGGTGGAATGATTAATTTCTGACATTCTCCCCCTTAATCATTTCACCCCCCCAAAAAAGACTATGCTTTATTACAGTTCACAAACCCTAATGTTCTTTCTATGTATTTCAAATAATTCCTTGCCAAGGGCTTTGTAAACATGTCTGCTAATTGATCTTCAGATTTGCAAAAGTCTACAAAAATTTCATCCTTGTTTATCAACTCTCTAATAAATGATATTTTGTATCAATATGCTTAGTTTTCTTGTGGAAAACATGATTACATGATAGTGAGATGGTTGATTTATTGTCACAATAAATCTAAGTTGGTTCTTGATGTTCATGCAAAAACTCAGTCACAATCCTTCTCATCCATACAGTTTGACATGCAACTGATGTTGCTACAACATACTCTGCCTCACCATATGATAAATTCACAATGGGATGCTTCTTTGAAGCCCAAGCTACAACTCCTGATCCAAAGCTGAACACATATCATGATGTGTTTTTTCTGTCATCTACACTACCTGCAAAATCACTATCAGTGTATCCAATCAACTTAAAAACTGAATATGATGTGTATTGGACACCACAATTAGTAGTTCTAGCAACATATCTTAAGACCCCTTTTCCATTTTTCCAGTGGGTTCTCTTTGAAGTCTCCATAAATCTAGAAATCAAACTTACATAAAATATAATATCAGGTCTTGTTGCTGTCAAATACATAAGGGTTCCAACCAGTCTTTTATACAGAGTTGGATCAACACATGACCCCTCATCCTTCTTATTGAGTTTTGTGCCAGTTATAATTGTTGTTACAGTTGGTTTACAACTCACCATCTTGAACCTTTTCAATATGTCCTTTGCATACTTAGTTTGACAAATAAAAATACCATCTTCAGATTGATTTACTTTAATGCCTAGAAAATACTTCATCATTCCTAAATTAGTCATTTCAAACATAGTTTTCATGGTTGTTTTAAAATCATCCACTGAAAGATTTCCAATGAAAATCAAATCATCAACATTTAAGCGTACAATCAAGAGTTTACGTTCGTGATTTACCTTTTTATACAAAGTTGGCTCACTTGGACTCCTGTTGAATCCTTCACCATTCAATTATTCATCAATTCTGTTATACCATACTCTGTTTGGTTGTTTCAATCCATACAATGCTTTGTTTAACCTGTATACCTTACCTTCTTGTCCATCAATCTCATATCCTGGAGTTTGTTTCACATAAACCTCTTCTTCCAGAAAACCATTTAAAAATGCACATTTTACATCCATCTGGTACATGCACCATTTATTATGAGCATCAATGGATAACACCATTAATAATATATCAAGCTTGGATACAGGTGCAAAAGTTTCATTATAATTAATATCGGATTGTTGACTGAACCCCTCAGCTACAAGCCTTGCCTTGTGCTTCTCAACTTCACCTTCAACATTTAACTTAATCTTGTAAATCCATTTAACACCTATACAATTTTTATCTTCAAGAAAATCTACAAGTTACCAAGTGTTATTCCTTTCTATGGCATAAATTTCTTCATTCATGGATTCTACCCAAACTTCTTTCTTAACAACACCATCAAAATTTACAGGATCATATGCAATTAATGAAAAATTTGAAACTTGATCTAGTTCATCATTTTTCTCATACAATTCTCTTAAACTTCTAGTCTTTTGACCTATAATTCTATTTCTTAATGAATTTGAAGTAGGATTTGATTCATCACTTACCTCTGATCCCATGTGTTTTCCACTGTGACCTAATGGCTCACCACATTCATATGTTCTGTTCATTCTTAGTTGTGATGGGTTGACTCCTGGTGATTGTCTTACAGGAGTTCTTGTTGCAGGTGTATTTGACTGTGGAATCAATTGTCCACCTTTTACGACCTGCTCATCTCCATCATCATCTTCATGAGATATTTCAGCTCTCCCTAAAACAATTTTGTCAATGTTATCCCAAGCTTCTTCTTCCTTGAACTCAACATCCCTATTGATAACATACTTCTTAGTGATGGAATTATAGAGTCTATATGCCTTAGACTCCTCATTGTATCCGACAAAGACACATTTCTCACTTTTTTCATCCAAATTTCTCCTCATCTATTAAGGTACATGTGCATAAGCTACACATCCAGAAATCCTCAAATGGGATATGTTGCTATTCTTACAACTCCAAGCTTCCTGGGGAACTTGGTTCTTTACACTCTTAGTTGGACTTCTGTTCAGAATATATACTGAACAAACAGCTGAATCGCCCCAATATTCATTTGGAAGATGCTTCTCCTTCAACATACTTCGAGCCATATTCATAATGGTTTGATTCTTCCTTTTAGCTACTCCATTCTGTTGTGGAGTATAACAAGCAATAAAATGTCTCTTAATTCCATGCTACTAACAAAACTCCATGAAATCAATTAGCATATACTCACCTCCTCTGTCTGATCTCAAGACTTTAATATATTTTCCACTCTCGTTTTCAACCATAAATTTAAACCTCTTAAATATATCAAAAGCTTTAGACTTCTTCTTCAACAAATAAGCCCAAGTTTTTCAACTGAAATCAACAATAAAAGTCATAAAATAGACATTACCAATCAATGAAGGTGTTTGCATCGGTCCACATAAGTATGTGTGAACAAGTTCTAATGGAGCTTTCACCTTGTATGAAACTCCAGAAATAAATTTATCCTTGTGATGCATTGCAAGTATACAACTCTCACACGATCTTGTTGGTTGTTGAATATTGGGCAACCCCTTCACCATTTGCTTCTTCTGCATCAAATCTAAACCTCCAAAATGTAAATGGCCATATCTCAAATTCCATAACCATCACTCATCCAAACCTTTAGCTTTATATGCATTCAAGGAGTCAGTCAAATCATTTCTCATAATAAGTGGAAACATTATATTCTTTGTCATCTCTACTCTTGCAATCAACTACTTACTTGGATACTTATCATAAATTGTACATACCTTGTTCTTGAAGAACACTCTGTACTTTTTCTCTATCGGTTTTCCAACACTTAACATATTGCATTTCATACCAGGTACATAACAAACATCATCTATTTTTTCTTCTTTCATCATTCTTAGCATAAACATGAATCACACATTTACCATTAACTCTTACCTTATAGTCATTACCCAACTTTACTTCAAACTAAATATTGGTATCTAAACTGAAAAACAAGCTTTTATGCCCATTCGTATGATTGCTACATCCATTATCCAAAAACCGAACATCATTTGAACTTTCCTAGGTGACATTACAAGTCAAAAACACAGGTTTCTGATCATCCTCTGACTCCTCTATCATGTGTGCAGATTGTTTCCAACATTTGCTTGCTTCTTCCAACATTTGTTAGCATAATGTCCAAATTTATTACAGTAATAACATTGTACCTTAGATTTATCATACCTTTTATTTCCTTGCTTCCAAGGTCTGTTGCTACTCCCCTTTAAGCTAGGAGGATTCTGTTGAGTTTTCTCCTCATATTTTGAATCATTTTTGTTGTCTCTATGACGAGAAAATCAACCTCCTCTTCCTCTGCTACTAGACCTTCCTCTACCTCTTCCTCTAGTAACATGTAGATGAGATTTGAAGGAATTCTCTAATGGATTATCATATCTAGACATCCTGGATTCATGAGCAATTAGAGAACTAGATAATTCATCAATATGCATAAGACTAATATCTTTAAATTCTTCTATGGGTACAACTACGGATTCACATTTCTTTGGCAAAGATATGAGAACTTTCTCAATTACTCTCTTGTCTAAGAGGTCTTCACCATACTGCCTTAGTTGATTCACAACATGCATTACTAAAGTCATGAAACTATCAACTGGTGCATTTTCCTTTATCTTTAGATTTTCAAAGTCCCTTCTCAAATTTTGAACCTTGACAATTCTCACCTTGGATACACCTTGATAGCTAGTTTCAAGAGTTTCCCAAGATTTCTTTGAAGAAAATGAACTTGATACCTTCAGAAATATGGTTTCAATTAGGTCTTGTTGAATAAGACCCGGGATTTGTTGTATTTGTTTATGTTCTCCTTCAACAAAATCCGCTCACCATTTGTCAAAGCCATTTATTCTACTTGGTCAATAGGCTCTGGATAACCAATAGTAACAAACTCCCAAAGATTTTGAGAATGAATAATTTTTCTCATTCTGATAAACCAAAAATCATAAGTTCTTTCATTCAAAACAAGAATCTGTGGCTGAGCCAAATTACTGTTTGTAGCCATTTCAAATCATATTCCAAATCATTATATTCAGTTACAACAAGGAACTAGAAATGTGTTGACGGGCGAAATTGACCGTCCATCAACTGAGAGAGTGGAACCGGTCCGGGGTTGTCTAATAACCCAAGCCGTTTGGAATGGACCACCCTGACGGGTTTAACGGCTCCATTGGCCGCTCTAAGGTCCTAAGAAAACCAAAGAGAAAACTAATCTAAACTAACTAATCTATCTAAAACAAATAAAACTAATTAAAACTAACTAAAACAAGATAACTGAAACTAAATATAAGAAACTAAACTAACTAACAATAAATAAAAACAAACTAATACACTAATCTAATTAAGACAAACTACTAAATAAATTAAACTAAAACTAAATATAAACTACTCTAACTATTCTATATACAATCTACTAATTACTATTACACTAACTCTAACAATTAAATATCTAATTACTAATTGAATTACAACTTATTCACAAATATACAATATCTACAAGTTGCAGATTTGAATAAAACCTGTAAAACTCATTTGCTTTCTGCCCTAAGACAGCTAGAGATATTTTTTGATTTTTATGATGAACAAGAAATAAAACTCACTGAAATTAAATGATCTAATATACTAACTACACATATATCTAACTAAATACTAACAAATACAGTAAACAAATGACAAATTGACCTGGAAACGCTCCTAATTTGTCCTGTGTATGATGACTTCGAAGCTGGTCGGAGGAAGGAAACTCGCACCGGTTAATCCAAAAGATTCTCATAAACGATAGGCTGTGCTACTCTTTGAGTTGTTTACAGGACAAACAAGACATAAAAAATCATAACAATTATATGATTTATAAATCTTTGAAATAAGGGAAACCAATTGTGCAAAAACTTATACTTAATAATTCAACTTATGAAGAAGAGAAATTTGTCGTTCACAAACTGAACTAAGCAATTGCTATGTTTTTTAAATTCTTGGAAGAAATCAGATATGGATTACAGTGATTAAATTATATCATTTGCAAAAGATTAAGATAGCTAAAGTAGTCATTAACCAAATACAAATTGATATACACAACATGAAACCAAATATTGATATCATGAGAAGCTAAAGCTGTAACAAAACACCAAATTCTGCCTCAATCTGTATTAAAATTCCATATCCTTGTTCTCCCATGAATGAGGATGATCATTATTACAAAAATGATAGGTATTTATAAGTATCTCCACAGGGTAAAACCTCCCTGTGGATAATATCAAACTGTTTACATAATCTAGGAAGATATTCCCAAAATCGACTAAACTAGGAAACTAAAATGACATCAGAATATTTCAAATATACCCTAACTGCTCATCAAATCCACTGCAATTTCGAATTCATCTGCAATAGACCAAAAATAACAAGTTAGAAAGATATTTTATTAGCAAAACAATAAAAATCTAATCCTACAGACTTAGCTACAGAATCATCTGATTCTGTAGCTAGTCTAAAATAACATACAGGATCATAATAGAAATCAAATCAAATATTTTAAAAGAATCAAATCCAATTATCTTCGAATGATTATTTAAAACGAATCACTCAAGATTCAAATGATTTTATCTTTCAACATTAAACATAATCAAAAGTGATTCAATCGAAAACAGGGCTAAGAATACTATGTTTTACTGTTATCATAAAATCGGGTCGAACAGTAACAAGACTGTTTCATATCCAATTGGAATCGATAGTAAATCATATCGTATGTGATATGATCTAATCCAAAACAACCATTTTCCACTCGTTATAGCTATAATGATGTAGAAACAGTTTAATCGAATACACAGATAGAAAGACTGTTTCGATTATGTGTAAACAAAATCATACTTAACAACATCAACCCAACCAAATTTTTGATTGATCCTTGCACAGTTAACAGACAGGATCGATTAATTGTGATCGCAATCTTAATAGAATCAACATAAATTATAATTGCAAACTGGGCAAATAATCGAAACAAATCATGACTGAGTTTAATTATAGAAATAAATCATGAATCCAATCTCGTATGCAGATTAAAGTCAAACAGAGTATTGCAATATAAATCCAACTGATAACATAGTCGAGTAAACCAATGTGAATTAATCGGCTGGGTTCCTAGCATAATCGTTATGAATTGAATCTATTTGCGATTTGGGTGCATTGTATAGAGTCACATTGGAAATGATCCGAATTGTATTCCTGTTGGTCGAAAATCATATGGACATAAAAGCGTAACAATTAACCATATCAGAATTGTTGCCAATCATAGCGTATATATTATAACGAAATCAAAACGAAATGCGATTGCGTTCCAAATTGGATATGAGAAACAACTTATGTCTAGAATAGATACAAACGACTTCAGTTGACAGCAGAGCATTCATTTTAGCTAAATCAAACAAAATCAAATCCACACCAAGATCAATCAAATCGATGAAAATTCAATCGAAGCTAAACTAGGAAAATGAACTTCCATTAATCAAGGCAAAGCTATGCATAGAATGCATACTATGTAACAAAGCCAATCAATGCTATAAACAGATATATTCAAAAAGAATTTGAATTTGTTATATAAACAAGCGATATCAAAACATACCTGTGTGAGGCTCCTCAAATTATGCCAACTTAGAATTCACAACCATTGTAGCTGATTCCACATTTTTAAACAAGATGGAGCCTGTCGTCCTTTGTTTTTTATCAGTGGCTTGTAGCTTAGCCTTTTGACTGGTAAGCAGGGCAACTTGGTTTTCCAAAGAGTGAATTCTTGACTGTAGAATCGGAACATCAAGATAATATCTCTCTAACCACCAGCTACATTGATCACAGGGTGGCACTGTAGGTTTAGATAGAGCAGGAGAGGGTTTGGATGAATGACCGGGGGCTTTACAAGGCAGCTTGATGCCTGGGTAGTTAGGGTCGTTTTGTAGGCAAGGGGGTAGGTTTGACACAAAGTCATACGAGGGTTCGGCACACAAACCTTCCGAATAGGGGTACTCGCTAGCCAAGAAACGCTCCACTTCCGAATCAGAGTCCTCACTCAACACGATAGGGTTAAGTTCAACAGGGGGTTTCATCTTATTTCTTGTCATTCATGAAATTAAATGGGCATTCTTTTTTCCTTTGGCGTTTACAGTGGGTTTTGCCTTGGGATTTTTGCCCACAGGATTAACAGTCTCGGCATCCTTGGTCACAGAGTGGGGTAGGTCGATAGGTGAGTCGGGAAAGGGTTTAGGTAGCAGGATGCTGTATGATACTGGGGGTACAGCCTTGTCCTCGATCAAAACAGGTTTGTCAACCTGTGGAGGGTTCGAATCCTCAAAGTCATTGGGAGCAAGGAAACTGCTCCAACAATCTCCGCATAGACTCAAATGACAGAACACAATAATCTTAACCAGCCCATAATGAAAAAGGATACTATAAGCCTGGTTCCTTTTGTACTTCTTTGACATTTTAAACAGGCTTCTATGCAAGTAATAGGGCATATTAAGCTGATAACCCATAAAAACCATAAGCAAACGAAGGTGGTGTAAGAAAACAAACCCGTACTGAACTTCGCAGGTGATAAACTATTTGATTATCATCAATAAATCATGCCAATGTTGTTTAAGCATGGTCACGAGCAAACCTTTATCACAAAAGATAACCTTACGCGACTAGAAGAGCAGTGTCCATGGGACCTCCTCTACTTTGCAATTCTTGGACCATCATTGTCCAGTGGCAGGAAAACCCGTAGCAAGATTGATAAACTGCTCGTCAATTTCAAATTGAACATTGTTGAACTTGGCTCGACAACCATCAAAGGTCATGGCGAATTATCGAGCAACGCAGAGGTTAAAACCCTCAAATTTTTGTATAAATGAGAGCCACCCATTGTCCTCAAGGTCACTGCGGGCACTGTCGAACATCAACAGAGCCTGGCTGCCATTAGGTTCAGCCCTCACGACTGGAGCCATGGTGTGAGAACATGGTAAGGGTTTGATTCGAATACACCAATGCACAGGAGTAGAGTCATTCGGTCTAACCACAATGAACGATCAAAGGGGAGAGCATTAATGTGCGCATGCGAGGGTGGTGTAGTTATTCACCGCCATGCATAATAGTTATGGCAATGTACAACTGACGATTTTAACCTCTGTTCAAACAATCATAACATAGTTCAAAACCTTATCATTCGGCCAACCAAAGAATCCAACGATGAGTGACATGCCAACGCGCCATCAACTATAGTTTTTCAAACCATTGTCATTCAATGTGAAATCAACCCCAAAAGTTAAACATGCGCCATTGCATAAATGTTTAATCAAACGTTTTAAACCATTGTGCCAATCGATATTTATAAAATTGACAAGCCCAGAGCTATAAAAGAGTAACAATAAGGATCACATCATATATATATAAAAACAAAAATAAACCATGACCCCTATGCAATTCAATGACTAGGCAAGTCCCAAAAATATAAATCTATATGTTCAATGCCTTACCAGTTTAATAAAATCAAGTTATGCAACCAATATAAGGATGTCCAAATAGGCATAGTTCGAAAATCCTTTTCAGCCACATAACGATAAACCAAAGGTAAGTGTCATTCAAAATATCAATAAAAAGATCATGACAGTTCAAATAATGATGGAGGAGCTTTCACGCTTACAGTCGTGAAAAATAAATGGAGACCAATTCGCAAGTGTTGCAAGAAATGAAAATGTCGGCTATTTGAAAAATGCGACGACAATTTGAAGTTCAGAAGACATAGGTGTAGGCAGCTTATAGGACAATAGAAAAAATGGAATTGACTGCCAACAATGGCGACACACTGGTAGAAGCAGTTATCTCTGTCAAAAGAAATAAATTTAGATCAGGACAACAAAGAAAATTTCAACTCAAAAACAACAACCAGAAAATCGTACAAACATCATCATTTACCATCTTTTCCAGCAGTGTTTTAAAAGATGAAAACCAATAACAGTCTTAAGATCAACAAGTCACGATATTAATGATAAAATCTTCAATACTGTTGGCATGGCCACTGCTGCCAGCAGGCGTCCATAGCCTCGACAGGGTTGCCATTTAACCCACTCTGACATCTGTATCCTGTCAAGAAGTTCTAGATCAGAACAAAGGACATTAAATAGGTTTCTCATATTTTTTTTACAGATTTTCATGTACCCGACATTGCTTCGCTGTCAGCAGGCCTGTTCAGTACCCTGGCGAAGTTGTCTTGGCGCCATGCATGCATTTACCCGCTGCCAGCAGACCTGTTTAGTATCCCAGCGGGTTTACAAGCACTTCCCACAACTCTTATTAATATTTTTATTTTGTTTTCCTTATGTAAATATATAGCTGAGCGGGGTGACGCTGAAAGTCTTGATATTTTAACATATTTTTTAAGACCTCATCAGAATTTTTTTTTTTTTTTAACACTGTCATTTATTTAGATCCATAAATGTTTTATTTACAAAAACAACTTCCTACGATAGGGAGACATCTTTTGATTCATTCCTTTACAGAAAAGGGACAGCGTAAAAAAATAATAGATGATCATGACAAACTTTGCTTAGAGATTGAAATCAGTAAACTTCTTTCAAACAACAAAATTTTCCAACATAAATATCAGTTTAAGAAATATATCACTGATGTTTGTACAAACTTTCAGAAGTTATTTCAGCGAAGAAATATTTCTATGGTCTTTGTCTAAATGGCTCAGTGCACAGGTATGCATATTTTTCAAAAAACACAAAAAATTGATCAATTCAAATCAAAACCAAAACAGAAAGAAAACGAAAAATGCAAACAAAAATGAAATATTTACATAATATACAAGGGTGGTTATCATGCAAAGTATCTTTTCAGGGCTTGGCCATTAACCGGATAGGTGTCAAGCTACCCTTCAAGATTCTGCAATCGAAAGGAACTAGGACCCAACTTTTCAGCAATTAAAAATGACCCAAGCCATAAGTTTTGAAACTTGGTGTGCTCACCCTTTCCTTCGTGTGGTTTGTCCCACTTCAAAACGAGATCACCTACTTCGAAATTCCTATCAGAAGCAGAATTAGAATCGAACCAGCTTTTAACCAGTTGTTGATGTTGGTCTAATTTGCGCTTAGCTTGGGTTCTTACTTCTTCCAACTTCATCAAAGCATTAATGCGGCTTTCTAAAGGGGGACAATCTTCTTCTTGGACATTTTGTGACAATTGAAGCGAAGGAAGAAGAATGTGAGGCGGCAAAATGGCTTCTATGCCATAAACGAGAAAAAAGGGGGAGTTACCTATAGCGTCTTTGGGTGTTACCCTGTCATCCCACAGTGTGTTTAGTAGTGCATTGTGCCAGTTCTTGTGATTTTCAGCCACGGTTCTCTTGATAATTTTGATCAAGTTCTTGTTTGTTGATTCTGCTAAGCCATTGCCCTGGGGGTAGTAACTAACAGAATACTTCAACTTTATTCCTTTCTCCAAAGCGAACTCACTCATCTCAAGAGAAGAAAAGTATGAAGCGTTATCAAATACTAGACAATCAGGGATACCGAAACGAGTGATGATATTCGAGTTTAGGAAAGCGATAACCTGACTGGTGTTAACAGTTCTTAGCACGACATCTTCGGACCATCGATTAAAGTAGTCTATGGCTATCACAATATACTTGTGTTGTTGTGAAGACAGAGGGTTAATAGGACCTATGATATCAAGGCCCCATTGCTGGAAAGGAGAATCGACTGAAACGGGTTGCAAGGGAAAGGCTCGTTTTTGCAACTGCCCTGATGCTTTCTGACAGATGATACATTTATGACACAAGGCATGGGCTTCCCTAAAAAGCGTAGGCCAGTAGTAATCGGCTCTTAAAACCTTATGAGAAGTGGTGTCGCCACCGAAGTGACCACCAGCTCCTCCTACATGCAACTCAAGCAAGACTTTTTTTGCTTCGTCTTTTTCGAGACAACGCATTAGTATGCTGTCAAAATTATGACGAAACAGTATACCATTAACTAGATGAATGGAGGCAGACCTTAGTCTCAACTCTCTTCTCTGGGCGGGTTCGAGGTGACGGGGTGTTGATCCATGTTCAAGACAAAATCTAATATCGTCGTACCAAGTACTTACGAGGTTTTGTGCGCAACAAATCAAACTTTGATCGCGTTGTTCTAGGTTTGACGTATCACTATCTTCTTCTTGTCCTATCTCTGAATCAACAACCAACTTACACAATCCTTGACCTCTCACAATCTATGCTGGGGTGATCTCCAAGTCATACTCCTGCAAGGAGGTGACCCAGTTGGCTCTCTTCTCTCCTAACTCCTTTTGCACTAACAAGTTAATTACGACAGGGTAGGGGACAATAAACTTCGTCCTTGACTTCAAAAGATAGGACCGAAAATGCTTAACTGCTTTGAAAACAACGTAGGCTTTCCGATCAACCGTTGGGTAGTTAAGTTCAACACCTTTGAAGGCAGAGCTCATAAAGGCGATGGGTACTTCGTTGTTCTCGAAATTCTTCTGAGTTAGGACTGCGGCATAGGAATGATTAGAGGCAAAAGTATAGAGTGTAAAATCTTGAGAGAAGTCAGGACTCATGAGAAACAGAGCATCTATGATGGCCTTCTTTATGGCATTAAAATCTTGGTTTTTTGTGGGTCCCCAGTGATATTGGGTGTCTTTCTTAATCAGGTTCTGGAGAGGCCTGACCATTTCGGAGAAACTGGGGACAAATCTTCTCACGAAATTAATCTGGCCTAGGAAAGACTGCATGGATTTTTTGTATGTAGGTGGGGGAAGTTTAGCGATGACTTGAGTCCTTTCAGGGTCAATAATCATCCCATCACTAAACATAATGAATCCTAGTAATTTACCTTGTTCTACTGCAAAGATGGACTTCTTGGGGTTCAAGGAGATGCCGTATTTACGACATCGTAGTAGAACTGCTCGTAAGTGAGCTAGATGATCGTCTTTGTTCTTAGAATAAACGGTCACATCATCTAAGTACACTACTATAGAGTGATTGATTAAGCCTCGAAAAGAATTGTCCATTGCTCTCTAAAAGGTAGCACCAACATTAATCAATCCAAAGGGCATTTTGCGATAAGCATAAGTGCCCCATGGGGTACGGAAGGTAGTTTTTAGTTGGTCTAGTGGAGACATCAAGACTTGGTTGTATCCAGAGAAACCATCCAGTAAGGATAGCCTCTCAGAACCAGATAATTGTTGAAGGATCTGTTCCATGGGCGGGACAGGATAATTATCTTTGTCAGACGCTTTGTTGAGGTTTCAGAAATCGACGCAAAGTCGAATTTCCCCGTTATTCTTCCGAACTGGGACAAGGTTGGATACCCATTGAGTGTGTCTAACAGGAAAAATTGTTTTAGCACTTAGGAGTTTATTCAATTCTTTTTGAACGGTCGGTTCAAGTTTAGGGTGCATTTTCCTCAGTTTCTGTTGGAAGGGTAAGGTTTGGGGCTTCATCGAGATGACATGTTGTATAATATTAGGATCAAATGTTTGAAGATTGTTGTAAGTCCATGCAAAGACATCCTTAAATTATTTCAATAAATTAACAAAAGCAGCTTTTTCTTGTCTAGAAAATCCCAAGCCTAAGTTGATACACTGAGGATTTTCACTAGTCCCTAGATAGACTTTTTCATAAGACAATGAGGAACTGTTGGTTTTACAATTGACTGTCTTTTTAAATTTATCATAAAACTTTTCTAATCTAGCAATGAATTTGGGTATGAAATTTACCATGTCCATTAGATCTTCAGGAGATTTCGGATTAGGTATTACCGTAAAGTCGTGCAAATTGTCGTTGTGTGTGCATTCATCTATCACTGCGCCTTGAAAAGTTTCTTCCATGTGAAGAAAGTTAATGATCTACTGATCATCGTCAAATACTCTCCAGTTTGTGATATTGTCAGGAACAGATGGTCAAAATAATATCTCCACGGAGAATGAGTTTGGGGATAAGCCTTCTGCAGGAAGAAGTTTGGAGGCTACATTAGCTAGTAGATATGCTTCAACATTATTTAATCTAGGAATGGAATTTATATTGAAAGAAGAAAATTTGTTCATTAAACTCCATACCTCAGACTGGTAACTTTTGAGATGCAGGGAAAGATGGTGTATAGAGTCTCTTACTTGTCTAACCACTATTTCAGAGTCGCCAAATACAACCAGATTTTGAATGTTCATGTCCAAGGCTTTTCTGAGACCTTGCAGTAAAGCCTCATATTCTGCGGTATTGTTAGTACATTCAAATTCTAGTCTACAAGCCATTAATGTCTTGCTACCTGCTGGATCAATAATGATGCAGCCTGCACCAGCTCCTTCTTTAGACTTGGAACCGTCGAAATATAGAGACCAAATTTGATTTCCATCGGGCTCACGGGACTGTTGCATAGAAGTTGTTGGTTGCACATATGTTATGATCTCAGACTGTTGTTCTAGATTGTTGGTAGGTGAAACTTCAGCCATGAAATTTCCGAAGAAGGTGTCCATCCCTTGGACTTCAGGTGAATCGACAAGAGGTGTGTATGGTTCATTAGGGTCATTCAAATCTGTGACCGTGAACTTAAGGTAACGCTCACAATTCACCCTGATCTTGTTGGGCTTACCATTTTCTAGAAGCCATAAGTGAGACCAGTCTATTGCAAAGTAGCCATGTAGCTGCTCCGACCAGTCCCTGCTCAAAAATAGACTATACACTTCTGGAATATCCACCACAATTATATCAATAACCTGATGAACCTTTGGGTCAGAAGATAATCTAATCAATACATTTTTTAGTTCGCCTATAACTTTAACATCCGTTCGATCAAGTTGTATGATTTTTAAAGAAGATGGTTCTACTTCAGCGTTAATCTTTTGGCAGACAGACCAAGGCATCACATTTGATGATGCTCCTAAGTCAACCATACAATTATGCACATTTCTGTTGAAAATTTCGAAAGTTAAAAGAAAAGGAGGTAGATTCTTGCGAGTACTTAGACTAGTAGCTTTTGGTTTCTTACTCGCAGTTTCTAATGCTACTTTATCTACATTATTTACATTATTTACATTATTTACAGGGGTTACAGGAAGGCTTCCTTTATCTTGAGGATTAGGATTATTTTTAGTGGAAGTCTTCTGTGGAACTTTGCTTTGTACAACCTTGTTACCATTTGAATTACCATTCTTGCCATTTTCTGAAATATTTTGCAACATTTTTTGTAACAAAAATGGGAACTTCAATAACTCATAAATAGAAATGTTAGCCCTTAATTTTTTAAGATCTTCAACAACATCATAATCTAAATTAGGGCCGACATTGCTCTGTTTAGCTTCTGATGATTTAGATGGCTTTGGAGGTGAAGTTGTAGTGTTCTCGGCAGGAGGTTTGTTTGTTGTCTTACTCCTAGTGTTGTAAGGGTGAACAGTCTCGAATTTAGCTTGGAAGATGCTATCCGAGAAATGTCCAAAGATGTTTGGAGAAGACTCTTCTTCTGGAATTGTTTCTTGTTCGACTTCCTCCTAAGGGACATCAGGGGGCATCAAGTTATCTTGGGCTTCTAGAATTGTTTGAAGAGCACATTGCAAACTTTCCAGGTTTAAGCCTTCGGGGTTTGGATTAGGTCGGTTGGTAGGAAAAGGCTTTCGAAAAGGGGGTTTGTAGGGTCCTTTACTCGAGAAATCTTCTTCAGTTGACCTTTTTAAATCTATAACTTGATTAGACAATTTTTGTACAACTTTAGTTAAATTTTCCAAATCATAGTTTTTAGGTTGTGTTTTACTTTGTGTGGGTCTAGGGAGAATTTCAATCTTCTTTTTGGAAGAAGAAACAATCTCAGTTTTGTTGCTAGAAGAGTCCTTAAGACTAAGTATGTCTTTTTCAATCTGAGTAGCCTCTTCAAAGGCTTCTAACAACATAGTATTTTTAGATCGTTTGACCCAAATAGCTATGCTTTGATGTAGAGATTTAGTGTAGTAAGCTATTACAAGACTCTCAACAGGCATATAATCTGCAGGGATTCGATTTTTAAGCATTAAGAATCTTTGATTAAAATCTTTAACTTTTTCTTTTGGGTTCATTTTTAAGCTTGAAAGATCCATGACTAAGACTTCCGGAGGTTTACCATCTCTGAATTTTTCCAAAAAACATGACCCAAACTTTTCCCAAGACACTATGGTGTGGGGTTGTTGGGCAAAGTACCAAGTGGATGCATTAACCTCAAAAGTGTAAGGAAACAACCTACAGACAATGTCTTCATGTTCAACATTGCGGAGTCTAATGGCTAACATAAAATTTTTGATATGATCTTCAACTATCTGTTTTGAATCAGGATCAAACTTGGGAAGCCATTTCTCCGGGTGCTTTGTAAAGGGTGCTGGGCTCCAGGTACAACTACAACATCCTGGTCCAACCAGGGTCTAGCAGGGTTGTTCTGATTTGCCATTGGGGTAATGGGTGTGGAAGGCTGAGAATTTCCTTCGTCTGAAGAGGAATCTCCTCCAGAAGAGGAAGGAGATGAGGGAGGTGGTGAAGGAGGTATCCGAGATCCTCCTGCAGCAGGATTTGTTTTTGGATCTATAGGATTCACAGTGAGGTTAATATCACCTAACCGTTCTTTGATATCAGAGAAGTCTAAAGGTTGACCCCACGGACGGTTTGGTTGCCTAGCTAAGGCACTATGTGTTTTAATAAGAGATTGACAGATAATCTCTTATGTGTCACCACCTGTAGGATTAGGGGTTGCTAGCTCAACTGTGATCTGCGGATCTTCGGTTGAAGTAGTTGTTGTTTGAGGGGGAATATTATCTTGTGAATGGCTTCTAGTCACTATAGGTGAGTGATTAGGGTGGGGAGGAGTCTTGCGACTGCCTCGTTCCATTAATTAAGTTTAGGCCCTTCTTCTAGCACCATTTGTTGATGGGCGAAATTGACCGTCTGTCAACTGAGAGAGTGGAACCGGTCTGGGGTTGTCTAATAATCTAATCCGTTTGGAATGGGCCACCCTGATGGGTTTAACGACTCTGTTGGCCGCTCTAAGGTCCTAAGAAAACCAAAGAAAAAACTAATCTAAACTAACTAATCTATCTAAAACAAATAAAACTAATTAAAACTAACTAAAACAAGCTAACTAAAACTAAATACAAGAAACTAAACTAACTAAAAATAAATAAAAACAAACTAATACACTAATCTAATTAAGACAAACTACTAAATAAATTAAACTAAAACTAAATATAAACTACTCTAACTATTATATATACAATCTACTAATTACTATTACACTAACTCTAACAATTAAATATCTAACTACTAATTGAATTACAACTTATTCACAAATATACAATATCTAAAGTTGCATATTTGAATAAAGCCTGTAAAACTCATTTGCTTTCTGCCCTAAGACAGCTAGAGATATTTTTTTATTTTTATGATGAACAAGAAATAGAACTCACTGAAATTAAACGATCTAATATACTAACTACACATATATCTAAATAAATACTAACAAATACAGTAAACAAATGACAAATTGACTTGGAAACGCTCCTAATTTGTCCTGTGTATGATGATTTCGAAGCTGGTCGGAGGAAGGAAACTCGCACTGGTTAATCCAAAAGCTTCTCGTAAACGATAGGCTGTGCTGCTCTTTGAGTTGTTTACAGGACAAACAAGACATAAAAAATCATAACAATTATATGATTTATAAATCTCCGCAATAAGGGAAACCTGTTGTGCAAAAACTTATACTTAATAATTCAACTTATGAAGAAGAGAAATCTGTCATTCACAAACTGAACTAAGCAATTGCTATGTTTTTTAAATGCTTGGAAGAAATCAGATATGGATTACAGTGATTAAATTATATCATTTGCAAAAGATTAAGATAGCTAAAGTAGTCATTAACCAAATACAAACTGATATACACAACATGAAACAAAATATTGATATCATGAGAAGCTAAAGATGTAACAAAACACCAAATTCTTCCTCAGTCTGTATTAAAATTCCATATATTTGTTCTCCCACGAATGAGGATGATCATTATTACAAAAATGATAGGTATTTATAAGTATCTCCACAGGGTAAAACCTCCCTGTGGATAATATCAAACTGTTTACATAATCTAGGAAGATATTCCCAAAATCGACTAAACTAGGAAACTAAAATGACATCAGAATATTTCAAATATACCCTAACTGCTCATCAAATCCACTGCAATTTCGAATTCATCTGCAATAGACCAAAAATAACAAGTTAGAAAGATATTTTATTAGCAAAACAATAAAAATCTAATCCTAGAGACTTAGCTACAGAATCATCTGATTCTGTAGCTAGTTTAAAATAACATACAGGATCAGAATAGAAATCAAATCAAATCTTTTAAAAGAATCTAATCCAATTATCTTCCAATGATTATTTAAAACGAATCACTCAAGATTCAAATGATTTTATCTTTCAACATTAAACATAATCAAAAGTGATTCAATCGAAAAGGGCTAAGAATACTCTATTTTATTGTTATCATAAAATCGGGTCGAACAATAACAAGACTGTTTCATATCCAATTGGAATCGATAGTAAATCATATCATATGTGATACGATCTAATCCAAAACAACCATTTTTCACTTGTTATATCTATAATGATGTAGCAACAGTTTAATCGAATACACAGATAGAAAGACTGTTTCGATTATGTGTAAACGAAATCATACTTAACAGCATCAACCCAACCAAATTTGTGATTGATCCTTGCACAGTCAACAAACAAGATCGATTAATTGTGATCACAATCTTAATAGAATCAACAGAAATTATAATTGCAAACTAGGCAAATAATCGAAACAAATCACGACTGAGTTTAATTATAGAAATAAATCATGAATCCAATCTCGTATGCAAATTAAACTCAAACAGAGTATTGTAATATAAATCCAACTGATAACATAGTCGAGTAAACCAATGCGAATTAATCAGTTGGGTTCCTAGCATAATCGTTATGAATTGAATCTATTCTCGATTTGGGTGCGTTGTACAGAGTCACATTGGAAATGATCTGAATTGTATTCCTATTGGTCGAAAATCATATGGACATAAAACCGTAACAATTAACCATATCAGAATTGTTTCCAATCATAGCGTATATATTATAACGAAATCAAAACGAAATGCAATTGCGTTCCAAATTGGATATGAGAAACAGCTTATGTCTAGAATAGATACAAACGACTTCAATTGACAGCGGAGCATTCATTTTAGCTAAATCGAACAAAATCAAATCCACACCAAGATCAATCAAATCGATGAAAATTCAATCGAGCCTAAACTGGGAAAATGAACTTCCATTAATCAAGGCAAAGCTATGTACATAATGCATACTATGTAACAAAGCCAATCAATGCTATAAATAGAGTTATTCAAAAAGAATTCGAATTTGTTATATAAACAAGCGATATCAAAACATACCTGTGTGAGGCTGCTCAAATTATGCCAACTTAGAATTCACAACCGTTGTAGATAATTCCACATTTTTAAACAAGATGGAGCATGTCGTCCTTTGTTTTTTATCAGTGGCTTGTAGCTTAGCCTTTTGACTGGTAAGCAGGGCAACCTGGTTTTCCAAAGAGTGAATTCTTGACTGTAGAATCGGAACATCAAGATAATATCTCTCTAACCACGAGCTACATTGATCACAGGGTGGCACTGTAGGTTTAGATAGAGCAGGAGAGGGTTTGGATGAATGACTGGGGGCTTTACAAGGCAGCTTAATGCCTGGGTAGTTAGGGTCATTTTGTAGGCAAGGGGGTAGGTTTGACACAAAGTCATACGAGGGTTCGGCACACAAACCTTCCGAATAGGGGTACTCGCTAGCCAAGAAACGCTCCACTTCCGAATCAGAGTCCTCACTCAACATGATAGGGTTAAGTTCGATAGGGGATTTTGGCTTATTTCTTTCCATTCGTGAAATTAAACGGGCATTCTTTTTTCCTTTGGCGTTTACAGTGGGTTTTGCCTTGGGCTTTTTGCCCACAGGCTTAATAGTCTCGACATCCTTGGTCACAGAGTGGGGTAGGTCGATAGGTGAGTTGGGCAAGGGTTTAGGTAGCAGGATGTTGTATGATATGGGGGTACAACCTTGTCCTCGGTCACCACAGGTTTGTCAACCCGTGGAGGGTTCAAATCCTCAAAGTCATTGCGAGCAAGGAAACTGCTCCAACAATCTCCGCGTAGACTCAAATGACAGACCACAATAATCTTAACCAGCCCATAATGAAAAATGATACTATCAGCCTGGTTCCTTTTGTACTTCTTTGACATTTTAAACAGGCTTCTATGCAAGTAATAGGGCATATTAAGCTGATAACCCATAAAAACCATAAGCAAACGAAGGTGGTGCAAGAAAACAAACCTGTACCAACCTTCGCAGGTGATAAACTGTTTGATTATCATCAAAAAATCATGCCAACGTTGTTTAAGCATGGTCACGTGCAAACCTTTATCACAGGAGATAACCTTACGCGACTGGAAGAGCAGTGTCCATGGGACCTCCTCTACTTTGCAATTCTTGGACCATCGTTGTCTAGTGGAAGGCAAACCCATAGCAAGACTGATAAACTGCTCGTCAATTTCCAATTGAACATCGCCGACCTTGGCTCGACAGCCATCAAAGGTCATGGCGAATTGTCGAGCAACGCAGAGGTTAAAACCCTCGAATTTTTGTATAAATGAGAGCCACCCATTGTCCTCGAGGTCACTGCGGGAACTGTCGAACATCAACAGATCCTGGCTGCCATTAGGTTCAGCCCTCATGACTGGAGCCATGGTGTGAGCACATGGTAAGGGTTTGATTCGAATACACCAACGCACAGGAGCAGAGTCATTCAGTCTAACCACAATGAACGATCAAAGGGGAGAGCATTAATGTGTGCATGTGAGGGTGGTGGATTTATTCACCGCCATGCATAATAGTTATGGCAAAGTACAACCGACGAATTTAACCTCTGTTCAAACAATCATAACATAGTTCAAAACCTTATCATTCGGCCAACCAAAGAATCCAACGATGAGTGACATGCCAACGCACCATCAACTATAGTTTTTCAAACCATTGTCATTCAACGTGAAATCAACCCCAAAAGTTAAACATGTGCCATTGCATAAATTTTTAATCAAACGTTTTAAACCATTGTGCCAATCAATATTTATAAAATTGACAAGCGAAGAGCTATAAAAGAGTAACAATAAGGATGACATCATATATATAAAAACAAAAATAAACCATGACTCCTATGCAATTCAATGACTAGGCAAGTCCAAAAAATATAAATCTATATGTTCAATGCCTTACCAGTTTAATAAAATCAAGTTATGCAACCAATATAAGGATGTCCAAATAGGCATAGTTCGAAAATCCTTTTCAGCCACATAACGATAAACCAAAGGTAAGTGTAATTCAAAATATCAATAAAAAGATCATGACAGTTCAAATAACGATGGAGGAGTTTTCACGCTTACAGTCGTGAAAACTAAATGGAGACCAATTCGCAAGTGTTGCAAGAAATGAAAATATCGTCTATTTAAAAAATGTGATGAAAATTTGAAGTTCATAAGACATAGGTGTAGGCAGCTTATAGGACAATAGAAAAAATTGAATTGGCTACCAACAAAATGTTACTAGCTCTAATACCACATTGAAGGATGCAAAGGAGTGCTTCAAAAAACAATAAACATCTATTACACAAGTTTCAACATTATGTAACAACACCTGTAATCTATAGCCAGGTGTTTCAACAACGTGTTTCAAAAGGTGTTTCAACAAATAATAAAAGGCTATTACAAGAAAAAATTAAGTAAATCACTCTTGCATCTTACACAAATATTGATGCTTTGTTCTACAACAATATGTCCAACAGGTATTTCAGCAGAGAGTAAAAATGACTTTACAACAAAAAACAAAGTTACAAAAAAAATATGAGAATTATAACAGTAGACTAAAAACTTAGATTCCAATAGTAAAATAACTTCAGTAAATCCTTCCTTGCAATAGTAAATTCACCTAGTACTTCTATAGTAAAAAATTAATAAGATTCTTCAGAAAAACATTGCACAACATAAGGATTTAACTGAAGTTTTCACACAGTAAATAAAGGATGCATGCTACAGGAAAATAAATTACACTATAACAAATTTGAACATCATCACGAGTTTACAAACTCAGATACAAACAACATCAAAGTATAAAATCCCCTGATAACACTCTAAAAAAACTCTCTGTCTATTTTTCTCTATATATTTGTACATCTATTCTGAATTGCATGGATGTATATATATATATACTGATTCAATAAGTCTGCTAGCTTGCCCCTTTGCTATACCTAAGTCGAATTTGGCTTTTCTAGAAAACATTAATAGCTCATTGCCCCTCCGAAATTCGATCAACTAGAAATGAAACGATGTGGCAATGATGACCATTAAATGAATAAGGTAGTTAAGGTGGTGGCAATTAATTTCTAGGCGGTTGTATCTCTACAAAATTTGATTGGCTGAGATAAGTCGTCTTTTTGGAGGTGGAATGATTAATTTGTCACAATCTCGACCACAGACTCTGCTAACGGCTAACACCATTTGACATGAGGGGAGCAAGAGGAAGGGATTATATGCCAATAAGAGGAATTTGAAAACACAGAAAGATGACCTTTCATAAGCAAAAATTCATGAAAAATGTGGTCAAGCTTCCTTGCATATCCCAAAAATATGTTGGAAACATCTAGAAATGAGATAGATTGAGAAAAAAGACAAATGGAATCAATGTTTCAAAATCCCATTATCCAAACATCCCCTGAGTAAAAATGACTTTATAGAAAAAAATAGAGTTATAACAGAAACATGGGAATTATAACATCAGACTAAAAACTTAGATTCCAACAGTAAAAAAACTTCATTGAATCCTCCCTTGCAATAGTAAATTCACCTAGTACTTCTATACTAAAAACTTAATAAGATTCTCCAGAAAAACATTGCACAACATAAGGATTTAACTGAAGTTTTCACACATTAGATAGAGGATGCATGCTACAGGAAAATAAATTACACTGTAACAAATATGAACATCATCATGAGTTTACAAACTCAGATACAAACAACAACAAAGTATAAAATTCCCTAATAACACTCTCAAAAAACTCTTTGTCTATTTTTCTCTATATATGTGTACATCTATTTTGAATTACATGGATGTATATATATACTGATTCAATAAGTCAGTTATCTTTTCCCTTTTCTATACCTAAGTCAAATTTGGCTTTTCCAAAACATTAATAGCTCATTGCCCCTTGGAAATTCGATCATCCAGAAATGAAATGATGTGGCAAAGATGATCATTAAATGAATAAGTGGTTAAGGCGGTGGCAATTAATTTATGGGTGGTTGTATCTCTACAAAATTTGATCGGCTCAGAAAAGTCATCTTTTTGGTGGTGGAATGATTAATTTCTAACAATCTCGACCATAAACTCTGCTAGGGACTAACACCACGGGACACGAGGGGAACAAGAGAAAGGAATTATACACCAGACCTTTCACGAACAAGCACTCGTGAAAAATGTGGTCAAGCTTCCTTGAATATCCCAGAAATATGTTGAAAACACCTGGAAATGAGATAAATCAAGCAAAAAGACAAATGGAATCAATGTTTCAAAAGCCCATATCCAAACATCTAGAGCTCCTAAACATGCATGCTTCCCTATCTAAATAAACGAGTACGGATAAGGTGTTTCTAATATGTGATCACTAAGAAATTAAAAATGTGCATTGTCTCAACATTCCATTTTTGAATTTTTTTCATTTAAATTTAATTAAACAATTTTTTTGATAAAATGGATAGAAAATATATTCCTAAAAACACTAATTAATATATATATATATATATATATATATATATATATATATATATATATATATATATATAAATTACACGAAAGTGAATAAATCTAAAAGTAGTGTAAAATCCTATCATAACTTTAAAAAATATATTAACATCAACCCATCCAAATCACTCATTTGAACTTGATCATTTAAAAAGTGATAAATTAACCCATCCACAAATATTTCAACATTGACCCATCCAAACCACTGATTTCAACTTGATCATTTAAAAAGTGATAAGTTCGGCACAAATTCAAATCAGGACGCTTATCTAACTAGAGGTTGACATTTATAAGTAAATTCCAGCAAAGCTTTTATATTCCCAAAGTTTCTCCAGACATAAATAAAACTTACTTTGTTATTCGAGTCTATTGTAGCGTCCCATGAAAAGCCGAATGACCAAATTCATTGCGCTCAACACAATTTCGTTTGATAAGAATGGAGATTTCCACCTTACCTAAAGGAAGGACAAAGTTTAGTTTGAATGCCTCATTAGGAGAATGAGATCAGAATAAAATCATCAATTAAATAAAACTTATAACAGAAGAAACCAGAATTGTTAACAAAAGTTATAACAGAAGAAACAAGAATTGTTAACATACGATGAAGGTTAAGTGTAGGAAAAAACCTGATCTAGACGAATGGATGGTCCAAAATAATAACCGAAGAAACCAGAATCGTTAACATAAGATGAAGGTAACTGTAGAATAAACCTGATCTAGACGAAAAGATGGTTCAAAATAATTCAGCTACTGAAGAAAAATACATTGGTTCAAAATAATTCAGCTACTGAAGAAAAATACATGATTCATCATTGTTATAACTACGTTTAAAGTTATTTCGAAAGGCATATACTTATTGATTATGGGCACATTTAATAGGTTTTTAGTGCTTAATCAGTTTTGTATGGACAAGATTAAATATTAATGGAATATTCTTAGTAGTCCCAATAAATCAATGGTTGTGATTTCAACCAGTAACTTCCTCACTATTATAAAGACATCAGTTTACATGTTTATTTTTTTACTTTTACTTAATCATATTTAAAATTTACTATATGATTACTAGCTGATTATCAAGTATGAATAATTAGGGTTTCATTTTCTACACCAACCTAAACTTTTGGCCTTCACCAACCACGTTCCATGTTTTTTTTGCAAGCCATCCTTTCATTTTATGAAACCAACCAAATTAGCATTTTTAATACAGAAACAACCGCCCCCCTCCACTCACTCGCTGTTAACAGCCATAACTCGCTGGTAACAGCCATAAGCCTTTCGGCGTTCACCAACCTTCACTCGCTGATAACAGCTATAAGCCTTTCGGACCAACCGCGACTTAGAGGCTGTGCTAGTTTATAAATACTGTGAATCAATAGTCTCCATGAAATTTCTTGATGTAAGTTTCACTGCTAAATCCTTGTTGTCTAGCCAACACGAACACAGGCAGCATTACTATTTCGTTACGGCACAGCATTAATATTATAGAATTTCCTTTCTTGCAGCTATCGTCAAATCAGAATACCGAACCAGATATCGACGATGCCTTGGCAGCAATCTCCTCAACAAATTCTTGAATATTTTTGTATGAAGACCCGCCTTCCACCATTGACTCCCTCGCCAATGTCTTCCACTGTGAAGCGTTCTTCCTCATCTCGACGCCTCGCTCAGTTTCCATGGCCATCCTGATACATTTCTCCACTTCCTCCTTCATTACCAGTCCGTCTGCTGATTGTTTATTCACTCTCAACCCCGTCTTCCATTTCTCTTCAACTTATGTGGAATTAATGTTCTGATCGCTCCACTGAGGAACCCCTAACATGGGAACCCCCAAGCTGAGGCTTTCCAGCGTCGAGTTCCAACCAGAGTGCGTCATAAATGCACCCACGGATTCATGAGAAAGCACTTGCAGCTGTTGACACCATGGAACAACAAGGCCCTGTTCGGAGCATTCGTTGAGGAAACCCTCCCGCAAGTTTTTATAACTGTTTATGCCCCCTTCGGAAGGAGATGGCCGAATAACCCATATGAAGGGGTAACCACTCGCCTTCAACCCAAGAGCTATCTCACGAGTTTGTTCTTTTGAAAGAACCGCAAGGTTACCGAAGGAAACGTATACAACGCTTGCGGGTTCCTTCCCATCCAGCCAATGCGTGCAGTTTGCGGTTTTCCACAAATTTGCGCCGAAGTCTGTGTTTCCAGGATTCCGGCTGTCCAGAAAGGCCAAGGGTATGAGAGGACCGACGGTGCGAAACGGAGCTGTCAACTTCATTGCGCTTATTTCTTCCGATTCAAGTTCCTGAAACGAATTCCCCAGTATCCACGTCGCCTCTGGAAGAGACTTAAATTGTTCCACTGCAACTTGCGACAGATTATTGTAGGGATTCGAAGGCAGCAGAAAGGATGGCAGATCAGAGAGACTCAGCGGTAGAAGTCCCGGTATCTCGATAGACTCAACAGTCTTCTGCGTTTCATCCCACGCAGTTGCTGAACACAGAAGAAGATCGAGATAGAATTAGAAGCACTCAGATCTTAACTATAGACTTAATGAATTTTTCGTAATGTAAATATACCTAGATTTCCGATAACAAAATGGTGATAAATCGAAAAAGCTGAGTCCAGAAGAAAGCCGAAGGAATATTAAACTTCTTTGCAACCTCCGGAATCCAAGTAAGAAAGGAATCTTGAACGATGCAAGAAATCTGATTGCCCTGAAAGTTGAGCCTCTCGATCAGATTTCCTAATGTCTCTCCTCCAATCTTGCATAACATGTTCAACACTATCTCTACGTCGCTCCGGTCGACATCTGAAGGAAGTCCGTCTGAGATTGTCTCAAACCGAACTTCCTCACGCTTCTTTGACACTCCCAATACGGCGTCTTGCGCCTGTAACATGAGCTTACGGCTTGCCTCGGTTGTCGCAAAGGTGACCTCAAGATTTTTAGAGGCGAGTTGCTTGGCAAACTGCAGCATTGGATTTATATGACCCTGCGCTGGAAATGGCACCACCAGAACGTGAAACTGGCTGTAATCGAACCCCGTTAAAGATTCCATTCTCCTAATCTCCAATGACTATCAGCGAAAAATTACTACACAAAGTCTCCAAATATTCAAGAATTCAGTCTGGGTTCTCGACTCCTAATTAATTATGAAACGGGGCGTCTAACCTCAGAGGTATCTGCTTGTAACTAGAGGTTCTTATCTGTTTTGAAACCTCGCAGGAGTACACACCCGACTAACCTGGGTTGGGGGTGAAACAGAGTGTGGAAGAAAAAACAGAGTTAAACGGACTGTTGTATAGGCAAGAAAACCCAGAGAGATCTATATTGCTAACTGAACTCTTTTACAATCAGTTTCCACATTCTACTTTTCCTCTGTTCAGTGATATTTTATACCTATCTTCTTCATACACAGATGAGAACAGCTTTTATATTTAAAACAAATTATGTTGCAAAATATCTTATCCACTAGTCATTACAACCACATATTAACAACCAAAGTTTAACCCCAAAAAAAACCCTGAACCAAAAACTGCTCACTACTCTTGGTTATTATTCACCAAGAATCACATACATATATAGCACTGGAAATACAAGACTCTTGGTTATTATTCACCAAGAATCACATACATATATAGCACTGGAAATACAAAACAGCCTTTGAACAGATCCCTACAAATGTAGATCTGAAACCACTCATTCTCCAAACAAGATCTGAAACCACTCATTCTCCAAACATAACCAAGCACACAACAACTTATAAGAAATTCTATCAATTTCGACATTATTCTAACACCCCCCTTTAATGGAGAAATTGGATTTTCTAGAACAAAGCATAACATAAATAACACAAGTGACGTAACATGACAATTTTACCTTGACCTTTTTAACTGATAGATAATGATGGAGCTTCTTCCTTGGCTTGTTGGTCCAAATATTCTTTATCTTGTCTCTCTTCTGCTTCACTTTTACCTTCTTTGTTGTTACATAGTACTTGTTCTTTTTCTTGCATTTCGTGCTCCAAATCTAGTACTTGTTCTTTTTCTTGCATTTCGTGCTCCAAATCTGAAACACTTGAACTTTTGTTTTATGTTCTATTGTCATTCTTGTGTAGTTCTTCTTTCTTGATCTTGGTTGCTGGATATTGTTCTTTGTCCTCAACATTTCTTCAAACACTTGGATCCTGAGTTTGTCTTCAATGCTTGCAAATTCTTCAAAATTCTCATTAAGTGGGTTGTTGCACTTTGTCATTACATTCATCTATGCCATGTTTAATAGACTGCTGCTACATTAGCTCATAGTAATATGTGATTTCTTTAGGGCTCCAATGCATCAGAATGCCATGAACTTCTTCACTTTCTACATTGTCTATGTTGTTTTCAACATTCATTGATTCTCCATCTGCAGTTGTAACTTCTGCGTAGGCTCTATCATAACATGATGTTTCAAGACATTCTTCAAGAAACTGTAATTCTTCTTCAAACTTTGTTGACACTTCATTTGAGTGCTATTATTCTTGTTCAACTGCTTCTACTTTTATTGTTGCTGCATTAAGGCCATTGTCTTCAAGTGTTGACTCATATTTGTCTTTTGCTACTTTTGCAACAATCTTCCATGTTGTAGTTTCATCCAGATGTTCTGCAAATAGGGTTACTTTTCCACTTAACAAATCATCTATGAGTTTCTTCCCCTGCAACATTTGGAACCAACATTCACTTGAAAAGTGTTCATCATCATATTTAACTCGATTTACCAACGATTCACACAATGTTTCATAAGCAGTTACAATTTCATCTCCATCAATAGTCTTAGTTGTTGAATTCATTAAATCACTACAAACTGCATCATTGACAATTTCATCATTATCACATGCTTCTTTATTATCAACTACATACACACTTTCATAATTAATCATTGTGACTTTAGTTATACCATCTTTAGTCTGTATTTCAATTACAACGTTGTCCATACAATCACCATTTTCAACAACAATATCTTGATTAATTTGAGTGATCCAGGTGAATATTGGTGGCCACCCACCTATTCCAACTGGCTTCTACACTTCTGGGGCTATTTGAAGCCCTACACATCTTCTAAGTGGATACTGGTGGCCTCCCATCTAATCCAACTAGCTTATTTTGTATGTTTTCATATCATCACATATTGTTGTACTTCCAGGGTTGTTTTGGGGCCCTTAACAATGTTTTTTCGTCTTTCCACAGTCAAACTGTAGACGAAGTTAGAGTTTGAGGGTGTAATATGTAGTTCTCTAAACGCCTTTCCAACGGGATATCACACACCTAAAACAAAGGTCGTATGCAAAAGTTACGACCTCGGGAAGTTGAGGTACCAACTTACCCATAGGGGCCCACATAACTTTTGGTGTTTCATTTCCTAGGGTTAGGTTTTTGGATGTCTAGGGTTTTGACATTCATGATTAATATCAAGAAGGCCTTTGTAGCCTCATTTTAATCATTCTTCTTAGATGAATGCACGTTGAAGCCACATCTCTTCTTAGAGATAGCCACCACCATTCGAGCATGTGTTTTGGTTTTTCATTTTTACAGTTTCATCTTATTTCATTTATTCAATAGAAGATATTGTTCACGGGATATATGTGTTGTTCTTCATATCACTATATTTATTGTATTTAGTCTATTAATCAGTTCGTTCCACTCCTAAATCTAGATTAGTGGTATTAGAGCGGCCCACTCTTCATTTATTTTTCTTCGTCCATGTTCCCGACAAGATCTGGGTACAAGAAGTTGGGACTCGAACCAATCGAGCCATTGCAAGATCGGTCGCACCGAGCCCGACAACAACCCATGGGAGACAAAAGGAAATATCATGGAGCAGGATATCATTTTAAAATGTTGCTCGAGGAAGCCCTTGCGCGACAAAGGAACAAAATGATGGACAACTTTGCGCAGATTCTTCTTCGGCTGCCCACAAGAGAAGAATCTTCATCAAGCGGCCATGCAACCCCCTTCAAGGTACATGTAAATTTTGATATTCCATTATTTGAAGGATTGATAGATGTAGATGCTATAGATAAATGGTTGAATTTTCTCAAAGGGTATTTTTAAATCCATAATTTTTCAGATAGGAAAAATATTAATTTTTCACTCCTCAAGGTCGTCCCCCATGTGAAGGACTGTTGGGACACTTACTATGAGAAAAGGGCCATAGAGGAATCTATAATATTTTTGGTTTCCCCTACATGGGATTCCTTCCGAGATGCCATTAAAGAACAATACTATCTTGTTGGAAGCTACGAGAACCAATACACCAAATGGACCACCCTGCATCAAGAAATGGACCAGACAGTACCAGATTTCATGAATATTTTCCATACCCTACACACCAAATTGGGTATCAAATAATCTGAGCGACATCTAGTGCTCAAATACCGTGATTGTTTTCATAAATACATTCAAACAAGAAGCACCATGATCAACACAAGGTACGACACCAGTTTCAGTTGGAGACAAATTTTGATTACATTTGCAGAAAGGGCCCCATTGGAAGCTATTCCCACTTCACTATGGGCATTACACTATCACCAAGGTTGTGGGTAGCAATGATTTTGAGCTCAACACTCCACCCTTCCTTGGCTTTCACCCATTGTTTAATGTGGATTTCCTTCGGTCATATTTTCCACCATTATTAGACACCTCAGAGATCGTAGAACAACTGACACCAACAGAGCTCAACCCTGACTGGATGGAACAAGCATCCACTACCAGATAGTGGACACATAGGTCAAGGGAACTCACTAGCAAAGGATTCAACTTTATCGGGTTGTCAAGGTAGGACAACTTCTACACCAAGGAAAGTGGATCACCTGAAGCCAAATTCAACAAAATCTTCCTCACCTGATGGGGGAACTCAATGAAATGGAAACCATTGCTTCCTAAGGGGGGAGGTCTGATCCAAGTAGATATTGGTGGCCACCCATCTACTCCAATTGGTTCCTCTTGACAATTTTTAGTTCAACACGTTCTTATGTACTTCTTTGTAATTGTGGGTTCTACACTTTTGGGGCTGTCTAAATCCATATACATCTTCCAAGTGGATACTGGTGGCATCCCATCTAATCCAACTTGCTTATTTTGTATGTTTTCATGTCAACACATCTTTCTAGGATCGTTTTAGGGCCCTTAATAGTGTTTTTTTGGCTTGCCATAGTCAAATTGTAGACGAAGTCAGAGTTTGACGATGTAATGTGTATTTCTCTAAAATACCTTTCCAATGGGCTATCACATGCCTAAAACTAAGGTCGTATGCAAAAGTTACAACCCCGAGAAGTTGAGGTGCCAACTTATCCATAGGGGCACATAACGTTTGGTGTTTCATCTCCTTGGGTTAGGTTTTCAGATGTCTAGAGTTTTGGAATTCATGAGTAATATCAAAAAGGCCTCCGGAGCCTCATTGTAATCATTCACGGATGCGTGTAGCAGGCACATCTCTTCTCAGAAATAACTACTGCCATTCGAGCAAGTGTTTCAGTTCTGCAATTTTACAGTTTCAACGTATTTCATTTATTCAATAGAAGATATTATTTCGTCATATCACTGTGTTTTTTGTATTCAGTCTGTTAATGAGTTCGTGAGTTCGTTCCGCTCCTAAATCTGGATCATTGAGCTTCAAATATATTTCCCCCCTCACACTGAATGCCATCTCTATAATATCCCAAAACATTTTTGCATTGTGTACTTCACCAAATTACTATAAGTCACAAAACAAAATTATTTTATCCAGTGAACTATTAAAATATATTGCAATTTTATCTTTTCTCTTATCAAAGGGATTAACGAAACCATCTTGAACAAATTTCCATAAATCTATTCAACCAATAATCCTTTCATTTTAATTGCCCAAAAATTAAATTTTTTTACGGAGAAGGATGAAAGAACCGATATTAATATTTTCAACATTTCATCTATTTCTCTAGATTCTTCATTGATATGGTCCAATTCTGCATTGTGATATCAAGCATGGGTTCTTCAGCTGCAACCATAGACAGTCCAGATTGTTCTATGAAATATGATGCCTTTGTTCTTTGATTCTTTCTCCTGAATTGTTTCAGTTCTCTCCGGAACATTTTAAGTTTTCTTGGTTTACCCATGACTTCTCTTGACAGTCAGATCTGCGCTTTGTGGCATCACCTGCATGCAATGTTTCTCCTTCACGAAAAACCTTCGACCAACGTGCTCTCACACATCAATTTCCTCGTGGATTACTCCAGTCAACAGGTCTAATACATCAGTTAGAAGGTCATATCTCACTATATGATTCACTCTTCTCACAAGGATGGCGCGGGATTTAATATAACATCCCGATTATTAAATGAAAAACAAAGAAATTACGTTCCCAAACCTTCCAGGACCAACTCGACCTGCCAACGGCGTATTCAGGATGGACAGGCCACCTGTTGACGTCTCTCCACGCATAAGCTAGTTGATGATAATATGATCGATGGGAAGCTACAACAATTCCCTTTTCCTACATGCAGACTACTGCAATCTCCAACATAGGGATCGTACTCCTCTAGGTCGACGACTCCACCTCCGGTAGCTACCACAACGAATTACCGTGGGGGATTTTCTACATCCTGTTCTATTTTTTCAAACGATTAGGATCTCAAAAGAGATGCCGTGTTGCAGATCAAAAGAGTACGGAGATCACCTTTTTCACTCAAACTTACTCTCACACAGGTCAGACGGATAACAACAACTCTAGGTGAACCTCGACGCTCAGTCTTAATCACGCGATAGATGATGGAACTCACAGGTCGCGACCCTTCTCTCATGTAAATGACCATGCAACCCTCTAGACCCAACATCATGCGCCAATGACATTTGAAGGTATCCCGATCGTGGGTTCTAGCTCCAAGAGCCCTTCCGTCGACTAGAGGTCGTGAAACGTGGAGAGATGAGAAATATGGGCAAATAACAAAGTTCTAATGCTGAAAAACCTTCGATTTCTTATCCTTTCGCTTAGATTTGAAGCAATCTATCTTCTTCTCTGCCTCCAACGATCGCTGGCAGATCTCTTGTCTGACACCAACAATTTACACCAACTAACGGTCGTTCAAGTTGATGTTTGCATGATTAAAACTATTCAATTTGACTCCAGGGCCTTCGTGAGTCTATTCAAATACCAAAGATAAAAATACTTTGAATATGATCTAGGGCTATGAATATAACAAATGGCTCGACAGAATAGGAGATCACCCATAGGCTCAACACAATAAGTTCATGTCCCTTAGATCTTGCACCCTGGGCTCTGATACCATATTAACAACCCAATATTAACACCAAAGAAACCGTGAGCCAAAACCTGTACAAACGTGGATCTGAAACCACTCATTCTCCAAACATAACCAAGCACAAAACAACCTATAACAAATTCTACCAACTTCGACATTATTCCAACACCTCACATTAAATTTCGGGTAACTAACTAAAATATCTTAAACAGGTTCAATAGTTGTCCCCGAGTGTGTCAAAAGAGGTTGTAGGGCATTTATTTTAGACTTCTCATCAACCTTATTTTCAACACTTCCCTAAACTGGTAATAACCCATGACATATGGTTGCGAAGAAACTTTAAGATTGCAAGACGAAAGTGATAGAAGAGCAATCATTCAAGTGTTTGTTGAGGTCGATGAGTACCAAATCTTCTCATAGTTTCTCAAAATTCTCCTTCATTAATGCTTTTGGAAATATGTTTCTAAGTTGCTTCTTGGATTTGTAGAATTCCAAATTTATTTCTCCAATCTCAACCAATTCTCTTATGAAATGGTATTTTATGGCTATGTGTTTGCTACATTTGTGAAACATTGGATTATTTGATATAGCTATAGAGGATTGATTATTGTAGAATATTGTTGTTCCCTCTTGTTTCTCTTGATTCAAACCTAATAGTATTATTCTTAACCATATAGTTTGAAAAGTTGCTCCATTTGTTTCCACACAATCCCCTTCTATTGTGGAAAGTGACACAATGGGTTGTTTCTTTGAAGCCCATGAAATAGCTCCAAACCCAATTTGGATCACATATCGAGATGTTCTCTTTTGATTGTCTATTTGTCCTCCCGAATCATTGTCAATGTAGCCAATTGACTCAAAGTTATTGCAATATACAAGATTCCATGTCTTTTGGTGTCAATACATTAAAATTCTATTTCTTACTTGCAATTGTGTTTCCTTTGGAGTCTTCATAAACCTGAATATTAGGGTGAATGCATACATGATATCAAATCTTGTTTATGTTAGATACATAAGAGTTCAAACCTATACTTTTATAAAATGTTGGATCCACATTGCTATTGCAATAATTTTTGCATAACTTCAAACCCATTGTTGTTGGTGTACAGTGGCATTGGCGTTGCCTTTTTATTCAACATCCTAAACCTATTCAAGATATCCCCTACATATTTGGCTTGAAATATGAATATACCTTCATCTTTTGGTTTGGCCTCAATACAAAGAAAGTATGAAATATGAATATAGCTTCATTTGTTTGTTTGACCTCAATACAAAGAAAGTATGTCAATAAGCCCATATCTATCATTTCAAATCCTTTTTTCATTATTGTTTTGAGTTCTTCTATGGACAGATCGATATTTCATGTAAAAATCATATCATCTACATATAACCAAATAATTACAATTTCACCTTGAATGTTGACTTTGATGTAAAGTGTTGGATCGCTAATGCTTTTACTAAAACCATTGCTCAACAATTATGAGTCAATGCAGTTATAGCAAACTTTGGGTGCTTGCTAGAACCCATATAATGTTTTTTTCAACTTATACACTTTCTTCTCAATCCTTGGAGTTCAAAACTTGGGGGTTGTTCAACATATACTTCTTCCTTTAAGATTCCATTGAGAAAAGTTGATTTTACATCCATCTAATGGAATTTCCATTTGTGTTGAGTTGTTATTGCCAAGACAACTCTCATTGTTTCCATCCTTTCTATATGAACAAAGGTTTTATTATAATCTCTTCCATGTTGTTGTTTATACCCTTTGACCACAAGCCTTGCTTTGTGTATTTCAATTCTTCCTTCTACATCATTCTTTATTTTATAAATCCACTTCACACCAATAACTTCTTTTTCTTTAGAA
>ML844093.1:31027-42236 GCA_009831015.1 Picea engelmannii | reverse complement strand
ACACGTACCATACCATATGCTAAGTATCCAAGATGTGCTAATGTCTCAACAATGTGCCTCAAGTATGTGATAACATCACCATGGAATATACCAAACCATATACCAATATAGCCAAGATATACTTCTAACAATGCATCATATCATCACAAAGGTGTACCATATCATGTACCATCATCATCAAGACGTGCCTCAAGAATGTACCATAACAACATAAGCATAAGCCTAAAAACTAAGACAAAAGCATAGCTCTAATATTGTAGCTGACCTGATACACAAGATTACAAACCTGTAGCTCTTCCTTAACTTCAGTAACAAGAGAATAGCATCTTCATTAAACTTTACTTAAGTCTCACGGGACTAGTTTCGGATTAGTCACAAACCCTAACTTTCAACAATCATAACTATGTACCTATAATGAATAAAAGTTGAAATTTTAACCAAATATACTCTAAGATATTTCTCCCATCTCCTCAAAATTGCAGGGTCTGAAACTTCTCAGAACCGAAGTTATAGCGAAAATTGAAAACCTTCCTGAATTTTATCCTATTTTGGAGAGCGAACTTGTACAACATGGCTTGCTCTCAATATTTGATATATGATTTTGAAACTTGCACACAAGATACCACATAATATTATCTTTCCACTTCAATTGGTCGCATAGAATTTGTATCCTCTATGAATAACTTATGCTTGTTTTATCTAGAACACCTATTTGAGACTAATTTCAGGACTAGCCAAAACCCTATCTTACACATAGTGTATCTCACACAATAAAATGACCCAGAAGCTGACATTTTGACGACAAGTACCTCGATATGTCTTATCAACCTCCTCCAAGTTTCACTATTGTAATCATTCTAGAAAATAAGTTATAGCAAAAAAGGTAAGATGACCTTAAACAACATCATCACAAGACTTCATCCTCCCTTGGAATTTCTCCCTTCTTCACTTCATATTCCTTCTGAAATTCACCTCAGATATCCTTGGTAACCTCATATAAGAATCACTTACTCACATAGAATATAGTCAATACAATGTGTGTATGAATGTGCTTATGAGTGACTTCTTGAGGTGTATATATAGGGAGGAGTGTCCCTGTAATCTTCCTTGTATATCTTCCTATCCCCTTTGATTGTTTATGCATAGTTTTTTGGATTTGTTTCTTGCTCTGTTGTTTTGGAGCTTGATCCATTTTCTGTCTGATTGTATCCAAGTCTAGACTTGTCAAGATGAGATTTTTGACCACTGATAATGTCATCCAGAACTTTTGAGCTATTCTGCATATTTTTCTTTTGAATATCCTTTCTTAGTGTGACAATCTCTTCTTCCAAGTTTCCAATGATCTTGTCCTTTTCTTCTAGTTGTTCTTTGAGTGCTTCTTCAATTTTTTTATCTTCTTCTATTTGAACCTGCAATCTTGTGATCATTTATTCTAGTTCTCGGGTGTCCTTTTTCTTGTCTAGTTCTGCTTGTAGTTTCTTGTTTTTCTTCTTTTCTCTTCTGATAAATTCTATGGCACACATTAATTCTCCTCGATAGTCAACTTATGCCTCTTCAATTTCATCTTCGAATTCTTCATATCCTTCTTCGGCTTCTTCATATTCTTCTTTGGAGTCTTCTTTGTCAGAATATTTTACTGCCATGAATAGAACTCTTCCTGTCTCACTATCACTGATTCCATATTCATCTAATGATGAGATGTCTTCTTTGATGCATAATCTTTTCTTGAAATCTTTCTTTGTAGTTCTTTTTCCTTTATATGTGTGTTTTCCTTTTGAGTAACCTTCATCATTTATCTTTTTCTTATGAGGACATTTGTTAGCAAAATGATCAATACCATCACAATTAAAACAAATTAAAGGAATCTTACCTCTATACCTACCATTGGTTCCCTTGTTCAATCTTTTGACGAAGTTGGCCACTTCTTCATCATCTTCCGAGACGTCCCTGTTGCTGCTATATTCTTCTTGTTCCTTTTTCTTTTTCTTTGATCTTTTGGATTCTTTGAAGGTTGCTTCTTTTACATTTAGATTTTCCTGTTCAGTTATCATTTCATATGTTGTGAAGATTCCATGTAGTTCATCCATGCTTATTGAGTTTAGATCTGATCTTTCTTCTAGTGCTAATATCTTAGGGTTGAATCTCATAGGAAGAGATCTGAGTACCTTTTGAACAATTACAGATTCTTCGATTTCTTCTCCCAATCTTATGATTGCATTTACTATTTCGTCAACCCTTAAGAAGTAGGCTGCAATATTCTCATCTTCCTTCATTTTTAGTTGTTCGAACTGACCTTTGTAAGTTTGAAGTTTTGTTGCTTTGACTTTTGTATCTCCTTCATAAATATTTCGAAGCTTGTCCCAAATATCTTTAATGGATTTACAATGTGCAACTTTGGTGAACATTGTTTCACTGAGACCATTCAAAAGTGAATTTGTAGCTTTGGAATTATTCTAACCAAGTTTCACTTCTTTGTCATTTGTTGGTGGGACTGCTGGTACTATGTATCCATCTACAATTGATTTCCAAATTTCAAACCCATGTGCTTGTATATATGTCTTCATCCTTATGCTCCAAAAAGCATACTTATGTCCATCAAAGTGTGGTATTCCATTTTTATATGAGTTGGTACTCTCCATGATCTACCTTTCAATGGTTAAAATGATTTATGAAGGAACCTGCTCTGATACTAATTGTTGGATTACTGAGAGGGGGGGTGAATCCATAATAGCGTAATTATAATCCTTTTCTCCAAATAATCCAAGTGTTATATCAAAGTAGAATTATTATCCAATAATGATCAATAAGAAATGAAAAATCACACACATACACAGTATACCAGTGTTTTATGTGGAAACCCAAATTGGGAGAAAACCACAGAATTATTTTTCTTATATGTCTTGAAGAATTACATTCATTGGAAGCACCAACTTCCTTTGTTTTCCAGCTACAACTGGAAGGAGGCTCCAACCCCCTAGTTTCTCAGGCTACAACCTGAGGGAATATCCAACTCCCTAATTCTCTGTCTACAACCATAAGGAGGCTACAACCCCCTATGTTCTTCGGCTACAACCGAAAGGTGGCTGCAACCACCTATCTTTGCCACGTCCAATCGCCCTGAAGTAGAATTTGAATGATGGAACCACTGTCACACTATCACTGTGATATATACCACTATAAACATGTACCAATAAACCTGAACCATGCATCAACCATGCATCAACCTGTACCTCAACTTGTAATCAACCTGTACCATAAACAAGTGCATCAACCATGCACCAACCTGTACCATAAACAAGTGAAAACAACCATGTTCCAAGTATGTACCAATCATGTGTCAACTACTCATCAACTATGACTCATCAATATGTACCAACATCATCAACTGTACACCTCATGTATGTGGCAACTCATCAACTACTTGTCTCAACCATGTACCCAACTTGTACCTCAACAAAAAGCCCTCATCAATTTCATCATCCAAATATGATTTATAACTTTGTAATAGACCTGGTGTATATGATCACATACCTGCAAACCTTCCTTAACTTTAAACAACAATAGACTAGCATTTACATCAAACTTTCCTTTAGTCTCACATGACTAGTTTTGGATTAGTCAACAACCTTGACTTGAAATAATCATAACTTTGTACCTGTAATGAATAAATATATGAAACTGACACACAATGTTCTTCAGTGTGTTTTATGAAATTCCTCCAGGTTTCATTACTTGGAACCTCTCAGAAAATTAGTTATAGCACAAATGACTTACCTTGTTGAATTATGGCTTATTCTAGAGAGTGACCTTGTAGAGCGTTCCCCGCATGAAATATTTGTTGAATCGATATGAAACTATTAAAAATAATACTAAATACTTTAATATAACCAACACATTTGGTATTACTAAATTTGGATATGTTATGAAGAAGTTATGACGTTTTTACTGGAAACACTTGTTTTTGACTAGTTTTAGGACTAGCCACAAACCCTATTTTCCACGGAGTGTAACTCCAAAAATAAAAAAACCCACAAGATGAATTTTTTACCACAGATACTTGGATATGTTTCCTCAATGGCATAGGAATTTCATAGTCAGAATCATTCTAGAAACAAATTTATTGTGAAAATGGTGAGATGACCTGTAAATAACATACCTTAGAAAGCATCATCAAAATAATTTATCCTTCCTTGAATTCCGGCCTTCTTTGCTTCACCTTCCCTCAGAAATTCGGCTTAGATATCCTTTGGTTACCTCAAACACCTATAGGTATTCAATATTATCAAGTTTAATTTAAATGAGAGAGCCTTGCCTCTTATTTATACTATCCAAGTAGCTTCCTTAAAAACATCTTCTAGGTCACTTTGCTCACTTTCCTTATTTTAGGGTTAACCCACTTCTAATTTCTCCATTAAATTTATTATTTAAATAATTAATTTTTTATTCACTTTGAATTATAGTGCAGTCATCACTTCACTTTATTATTTACCTTTAAAAAATCTTAAACCACTTTGACTACTTTGACCTTTTGGGGCTTCTAGATGACATATGAGGGTCCTCCAACTTTGTAAGGCCGTAACTCTCAAACCATGAGGAGTTATGTGACGTTCCACATACCACCAGAAATGGAATGACATATAATTTCCATATAGAACACTATTACCTGGAAATATATCAAAACTCATACTGTTATCCATCAAACAAACTTGGTCCATTACCCAAACCTGGGTTCTCCAACTTGTCATGGCCATAACTCTCTAACCGTGAGGAGTTATGCGACATTCCACATACCACCGGAAATGGAATGACAAGAACTATCTATATAGGATAGTTTCACTAACAAATTCACTGACGTTCATCTCATTATTCCACAAATAAGCATGGGTTCTCTAACCATACTTCTAGGATAACTCAATAGTATCTTCCCGTGACGGCTTTCACCATAAGGGGACTACTTTGGAATTCATCCATTTCTACTTATTATCAGCCATGACAAGACAATAATGAGTCATCTTTACATCAAAAAATCTTGTGTCCATTACCCAACCTTTGTGCTGCGGGGATTTCTTCAAGGGTTGACATCAATGACAACCAACCTTAATCAACATCATGTTGATGGGCTTGAATGACCCATTCAAGCAGGTAAGAGAAAATGACTTGAATGACCAGATTGTTGGCCTCGTTACCACTCTAAATAATTATATAAATATGAATCTAAGAAAATAATGTTCTCAGATGAATTAAAACTCTAAAGAACTAATCTAGACCACAATGATTATCTATTATCCTAAGATGCACTGCTATTCTATTATATTCTATCTTGATTAGGAGAAAATTAAAAATAAAATAAGTGTAATTAAACATTGTATTACTTGCACAAAAATAATTCATGGAAGAAAGGAATATGAGAACTTAACAATATAATGAGTCAGAAACAAGTAATTGATTCATCAACTAATTACATTGTCATTGCACTTAAAATGAAAATATGGTATCTTTAGACATACAAAGAATAGTCTAGAAATAGTTCATTAAACTAACATCCACATATCACATAAGCAAATATGAATAAAAAGAAAAATCTCATTCATAAACATTTTCACCAAGATCTTCAAAATGTCTCTTGTTCAAATTACCATACAGTAATAGTATTGTTTTATTATCATCCGAGTCTAAAATCCCTTTTTCATGGACAATCCTCTTGTTTTATAATCCTTGAGTGAATGTTTACATTCTTGTGAATCAATCATGAGTAAAGGGAAGTTTACAAAATCAACTCTTTGCATTCCTATTCAAAATAGAATTACAAAACAAGGGGAATGAGACATATGGAGCAGCTACAAAGATTGTATCATTATGAGCTCTTCTACTTCTGCATCTGGTCTCGATATTCCTTCCAGAGAAAATAATCTTTCATGATTTTCGCTACTTTTCATGATTGCATTTTTTCTACGTTTAATTCTCCATCGCAAACTTTAGTGGAAGCTTCGTGTTTTAACTCCAATGTTGTGTGTTTTACCAAGTCACAAGCCATGTTGATGAGCATGGTAGGTTTCAACAAGTGTTCTTCTAGAGATTCCTATTTCACTTGAGTCAAATTTTCAATATTTACTCCACTAACTTCCCTGTATTTCTCCACCTCAGTTATTCTTATTGTGGCAGGTGTTTCCTCATCAATTGGGGGCATCAACTGCATTCCAAATTTTTCCATGAGACCATCTGAACTATTCCATAACTTCTTGCAAGCATCATTTGTTGTTTCTTGAATGGCTTGAATGTCTTTCAGTAAATGTTTACAAGTATCAAAGAAGACTTGATACCTTAGTTTTTCCTTTTAAGCATAGAGTGGCAATATAGTATGAGGGGGAGGGGGGAGGGGTCTTCATACATTTATTACCAATCGAAAATTTTATCAAAGGAATCATTTGCCTCCTAGGATTATTATTTAATTTAAGTCATTTTGTCTTGCAGCCTTAGCTGATCATCCTAATCAATCTTCATATCATTGAGCAAACATAGAAATTCCTCATGCTCAGAATCAATTTTTCCATTCAACTCTGATGCATTATCCTTAACATTTTCTACAACGAGAGTCGATGTCATACTCTCTTCTAGAGCCTTTTTAAGTTTTTACTTCTCTTGTTCCAACCAAAGGATCTGGTATTTTCTTTTCTCCATTACTCTTTTAGATTCAGTCAAATTTGTTTGCAACTTGGAAGCATCTCTAGCATGTTCTCTTGTGATCTATTATATATCTTCGTAGAGTTTTAGCTTTATAGATTCCAAATATTTATCATGGGTGTCCCATTGTGCTTGTTCCCTTCTTTCAAATACTGTGCTCATTTTATATTTCTAGACTTGCAATGCTCTATTCAGATTTGTTGTTGAGGGTATTAGCAAACCTTATGGCTCTTTCGAATTGTGAAATGAGTTCATCCTTCACAGTTTGCACAGTCTTATGAATTTCCTCTTTATGCAGTTTTTCCTTTTTCTCGATGAATTTCAAGAATTTTGTAAATATTTCATCCTTCAACGTATTTAATTCTGCCTCCAACTCGGTGATTCTGGTTCAAGTTGTACTTAAGGTATTGGTAACCTCAAGAACAGATGAAGAATTTAATATTGCAAATGTGTGGAGGGAAAAAGATTCTTGTACACCATTCTCTTCTAGGTCAGGCCCAACTTTCCATTCCACAACTCTCCTTGTATATGATCTAGAATTAGTAGTTTCTCCCCTTTTCCTTTTTTGGACCTCTTTTAAATGCTCTTTGTCCTGTCATTTTAGTAATAATCTCCAACAACCACTACAACACCTTCAAAACTCATAATTTGTGAAGAAAAGGAGGTATTACCTAGAATGGAATTGAGGGGGGTGTATTCATTGGGTGAAATGTTCACCATGCCTAGATTGGGATGTAATGGGCTTCTTAGGGTTTTTCTTAATTACTTTGACTTTTGTTGTTCCAATTACTCCTTTTATTTTCTTTTAGCATCATCCTCCTCAGCTAATCTTTTAGCTTTTTCTTCATCTCTCTTTTGTTGAAGGGCATCCTGCTCAACCTTGATATAATTTTCCTTTTTTTATTCTTTCTTCCTCAATTTTTTTTCTTTGATACTCTTCCTTGTCTTTCAATCACTTTTGTTATAACTCTTATGCCTTCTTGACCTTATTTTTTTCTTTGATGTTTAATTTATTCTGCTCTTCTTACAAAAGCCTTTGAAATTGTTCTTGTGTAATATTCTTCATTTCTTCTTGCTCAAATTCCAATTCTTGTTTATTAGTATCATTAGGTAATTTTTGTAAGACTTCTTCATAAAAAAGAACTCCTTTACCTGTCTTCCTCAAAATCAACCACATGTATATTAGAATGGTTTATACCTACAAATATGACATGACCAACTGCAAGTTCATGTGGATCGTGGCCTTTTTCCTCTCCAAGGCATAGGCATACATATTGTAAGGATTATACTTATTTTCTAGCACAAGGGCCATTAGATAGCTTGTAATTTCCTATGTGAATAGGAAACAAAGGCCAGAGTTTTTTACTACCGCTCAAAAGAAGAGAGGTAACCCATGTTCCCATGGTTTGGTAAGTGATTTGTCTCATTAAAATACAGTTTGGGACAGAGTAAGGTAAAATATATGGGCCCCAATGGTTCCATACAACTTGATGTATGAGTAGTATTTTCCTAGATACCAGTATGCTATCCCTTTCATCCCAGCTCTAGCTTCACTAGAGATTATGTTTCGTGGAAACCCATAAATCAAAGTATAAAGAGGGGCAAGGAAATGGTTGCATATGTTATAGAACACATTTATAATTTATGTTCCATAGTTCATAGAAATACACGTGCACAAGGGGTTGGTATTGGTCCCAAATCCACTCGAGATCAAGAAATTTCCTAGAGGAACAAATGGCATCAATTAGATAAGCTAACATATAAAAGAATGGATTTTTAATACCTGGAATATTTTTCATATTGAGACAAATATTAAAATCCAATATGTATTCCCAATTGAACACTTTTCCTATCTTCACGATGGTATGGGCCAAGGGTAGCCAATTTGTCTGAAAATGCATGATCTTCTCCTTTCCATATAACCGATTCAACATAGCAACCAACATTTTGTACAATGATTTGAATTTATGTGTGGGGACAAACTTATGTCCTTGATTGAGAGTTTCATCCTCATTTATACACTAGTGTTTCATTAATTTGGCTGGGGCTTTATTGTTTTGAGTGAAACCATTTAAAAACGATTCGTTGAGGGAACACACGGGTGTGGGTAGGTGATACCTTGTGTTAATATCTTGTGATATCATAGATTCTATTCACCTTCCATGCTTGATTATAATGGTAGTAGTGTTTGGGTCAAATTTCTTAAAGCACCACTGGGCTACTTCATTGTAAGGAAACAAAGTCGGTCGCAAAGACACTAGGTGAATGTTTATCTTTTGTATGTTCTGGTACACTTCTAAGTCTTTTTCCTTTGGGGAAAATTATCAAGTATTGAAGATATGGTAAACATCATCATATATTAGGTAGTGGTCTTCTCCAGTGTGATAGGTAGTATCAATTACCAAAACCTCTCCTTGGTGAGAAGAAGTTTCAGGCATAGAGGTTGATGGAAAGTAAACATAGATCCTGGATCTCTGGGTATTCTAACTCGTCATGGTGGAATGCTTTATGTATCCTACAATAATCGAGTTGAAACATAAATCAATAAAAAAAAATGGAACAATTATAATAAGACAAGTAATTTGAAAAAATGTAATACCTGCGATTCAGTGGAAAAATATGGTTACACAATGTTATAGAGATAATTAATACAAGGTGGAGCACTTCACAAGGTTACAAAGGGTAATAGAGTGTAAATGAGGGTTTTAGGGTCATTTCATATGCATTGAATCACTATAATTGTTCATTAAATAACCAGTGTACGAGAACCATTTGAAAATCATAGCATTATATCACCATTAATGTGATTTTAAAGGAAAGATTGTCCAAATATTTGTATCAAAATCACGGGGGAGGAGAAAATTTGGAAAAGTGGCCATTGGAGTCATTTGCATCATACAAGGAGTCTTTGTGGTTTATCTTGTGCTCTGAAGAAAAAGGCATCGAAGAATATTTCACATCTCGTCTTGATTTGTGTGCTGAAAACATAAGAGTGTAGGTGTTACCATAGGTGGGCCCTTTGGAATCATTTATGTCAAAGAGAAATAATACACATATTGATTTATACTTTGATGGAAGGGTATCAAAATCGTATTCTTATTTAATGTGGATTTGCATGTCAATAGAGTAACTTTTTAAATATTTAAAGGTATGTCATCATACCTTGTAACTCAAAGCTCAACAGACTACAAAAATCATAGAGCCCGATGAATATGGGATCAAAAGCATATTCCATTTTCTTGAGAAAAGTGTTATCACGAGAGACCAAGAGATAAGTAGATGTGTGAGCGTGGTTGGAATGGGTCGAAGGCTAATAAAAGTTCTCCAAGTCGTAATATTATCACCACATAAGTTATGCAGACCTGGTGGCTTCAATACTCAAATGTTTATTCCCATCCAACAATTAGTTGACACGTATTACACCAGAGAATACGTTGTATGCTCGGGTCTTCGGATTGTATAAGTCGAGGCTGAAATTTTTTTGCGAGGAAGAACACTTAGATATATATGATTCTGATAGAACCCTTTATGATATGGAAATCAGAAAGGTTTTTGTTGAAATATGATTAGGATGAGAGTTTATTTTTTCCCAACTCAGACTTAGGAGAAAAAAGGCGCAAGTGGGAAGTTCCTTGTGCAAATCAAGTCGATAATAGGGTTTGTGTGTTTTAGAAAAGTGAAGGGAAAAAAAAATTTCTGGAAGAAGGATTGATTGATGTAGAAGGAGAGGTCATTTTTTAATTTGAAATTGTAGATAGAGATGAAATGGAAGACTTATATACTGCATAAACAAGAGGAATAATTTGTCTATGCCATGACCTTTCCAATCACGTATAAATATAGTACCTTGTAAAAACAATTAGTGCAGGGGGAACCCAATTTAAAAAGTTTTTTAAATTGGGTTGTTGTGGGGAAGCCACAACAAATGGCGACTTAATGGGAAGGACATCTTATCTATGATTCCAAAAATCAACCTAGACACATCATTTCATTTTTCGTGGCTTTTAAGCAGTTTAAACATCAAATAGATTATGGATCCCACATCATCTAGCCTGGTAATAAAAAATAAAGGTGATCCAATACAACTGATCTCTTGCATAATTACTATGAAAAAAATGATTCTTTATTAGTTTCTCATATACATAAGGATCCTATGGGAAGAGACACCACATAAGAGTATTTTTTGACTATTTATAGACTGAAGTGTGTTCCTCACCTCTCTTTTATCGACATTGCTTCATTTCCAGTGAGCATCCATAGCCCTGGAAAAGTTTCCTTGGTATCATACAATCATGGCCCCACTTCCATCAAGCATCCATAGCCCCGACGGGTTTACTTGTACTTCCCACAATGATAATAGTGCTTTCAACTTCCTGATGATTTTGCTTAAGCATTCACCCTTTTAGATATGTAATTTATGTATTTCTTTTGCAACAGGGGTGGTTAGGAAGTGGGGTGATACAAGAGTCACTTTGATATGATAGTATCATTCAATTATTTATCTTCATGGGTTCATCCACATAAGTCA